>JANTOP010030648.1:0-11759 GCA_027564815.1 Symmerus nobilis | reverse complement strand
GTCTCTATATGAGACAAAAGCATCATTCTATTCCATTTGCACTTGTCTATTTGTTCAATAATTCTTCACCTTTCCATATAAACATTTAATTTTATTCATTATTAAATCTATTTTATCTCCTAATTAATAACCTTAAATGAAATACGAAACTTTCGTTATAAAGCTCCGCGGAAAATTAAAATCTCTACGATAGCTTAATTGAATTTAATTAAATTAAATTGTATTGAATGCTTATTATCATGAAGGATGAAGGTATCCATAGTTCTTTTTGCCCTTTCTTGAAAAATTCATCTATCTGCCAGAAATTTGACATAAATAATATATGCTTCAATGAGCTTTCGAGATTTTTGGGGGGAAAATTTTAAATTTCGCGCAAGGATCGATATCTGAATAGAATATATATTTTAAAATGTAATAGATGAAGTACGAAACCTAGAGCTTTCTTTGAGCTTACAAGAAAGCTTTTACCAAAAATTTCAAATTTTATCTAAATTAATGAATGAATAAAAATTAGATCCGAAATTATATAACATGACATTTTAATATTAAGCTTTCAAAGAGCTTTCGTGATTTTTGTAGATATTGGAAAAAGTTGAAGCTTTCGTTGTGCTGTTAATAGTTTGAATAAGCAATCTGCAAAAATTCTATTTCATTTAAATTTATCGGATAAAAATTCGATTCTAAATTATTAAAAAAGACATTTTAATTTTAAGCTTTCATCGAATTTTCGACATTTTTGAAGCTTTTTTTGGGAAAATTTGAAATTACGTTAAAGGATCGTTATCTGGATAGAAAATAGATTTTAGAACGTTAAAAATAGGGTTCGAAAAATAAAGCTTCCAGGGAGCTTTTAAGTTTCTGTAGAGCTTTTATCGAAAAGTTTAGTTTTGATATTTTTATATTTTTCCTCAACTGATTTATACACTTCCTTCATCATTACATTCAGTACAGTAAGGGGTCATAAGATTCTGCACACCTTATAGCGATGTTGACCGCACGCCACTGATCCTAAGGGTACGCGGGCGTTCTTCTGATTTCTTATAATATTATTATCAGAGATTAGGACTAGATCGTAGATCGGCATAGATACGAAAGAAAAATTAGTGAAAATATCCGTTGGTCACTCTTCTAAACTAAAGAGAACTTATCAGGTTTCAGACGCCTTTACCTCAATGCGCATCGACTCGACTTGCTACGACTCGTCACCACTCGAGCATAACGTCACCAAGAATTGAAATGAGCGAAATTGTCAATTGAAACCAGCATTGACAAGAAAAAAGAGAAGTTGATTCAATTAAGAGATTCGAATCGAGAGAATCAAAGTAAAGAAAATTTGATGAAATATATTTGGTAGACACTGCTGAATAACCTTAATTGGAAAAGATTATTCCTTACAATCCATGTAAAAACCATAGATTAATTAATTTTCGATATTATTCAATTTCAATAAATTGTCATGTGATACATTCTGTTTCAATACAATTTCTATATTTTGTATTTCAGTCTATTGTTTAAAATCTTTGACCAGGGGTGGGATTTTGCTAAGTCGAGTCGATACGACGCAACAAAGCAATGCATACAAATTTTCACTGCGCAGATAAAATTTGTATGAATTTCTCTGTCGAGTCGCAGCGACTCAGCTTAGCTAAATCCCACAGCAGGTAAAATTTTAGTACTCCATGTAATTCAAATGATTTTCCTTTCGAAATTTCCTCAATTTCGTTTCATTTCAATAGCTAGCAACTGATCCTGCTTATTTAAATAACATTTGACAATTGACGTTTACAAAAATTTTCACACAAAACACAATTGAATGTAAATCACCACAAATTTAGTTTAACATGCACATAAATCACGAAATACCATTTCTAACCAAAGAATCAAATCAATTAAAATCAAACGTGATTTTACAAATTTTAAAAAATCGCAGAATAGCATATTCGATATGGTGGAAAACTAAGAGCCGATATGAGCAGTTAGGGACTTACGTAAATAATTGATAAAAAATTAAAATGGACATAATATCTACAAATTAATAGTTATATTAATTTTATGAACATTTATCCGCCAGCATTGAATATCATTACCTGTAATTGCGAACATAAATCAGACGTGTTCAGATCAATACAATCTCCAACTGGCGCAGTACGATTCAAAGTAGACGTTGACACATTAAACAATTGCCCCAATGATTCACTATCACTATCGGGCAAAGCGCGTCGAAATGAATCATACTTTAATAGCGTTGGATCTAAACGTTCCACCCGACCGATAGCTTTAGCGATTTCATCATTAACAGTGACCACATTCAGTACATGTTGATATAAGCTATCAGTCATCCAACTAGTGTCGCACGATGAAATATCATCAATGTCTAATAAATGTTTCACATCAATTCCACGTCCAACAAATTTATCATCAACATTCTTTATCATTCCTTCAATCGATTTGCTATCTTGACCAACCGAAATAGTCTCGTTTGGAAGATTATTTTCATTAGTGTCTTTCGCACGGTTATCGAAAATATTTTGAATCGATTGAGCAAAATCATTAATCACATTTAATTGTAATGATTCGCAGCTTGGCTCTGATACAATTGAATTGTTTAGAATAGTATCCGATTGTTTTTTGTTAATCGATTTGAAAAAATTGGTTAACGAATTAGATTTGTTTAAACTTTTATTAACAGTGGCATAAATCGGATCATCAGTTTGTCTGATTTTATTATTATTTCTAATGTCTATACTGTCGGTCGTATCAAGCCTCCCTCTTGGCAAAATCTCGGAATAAATTGGCTCGGGATGTAAGTCAATTTCAACTATCTGTTCGGATACATGATCCAACATATCATCAGTACTGGTTGATGATTTCCGATAACGGTTCCGTTCCAAGTAATCATCACCAACATCATGTTCAATACAATTATTTATGTCACGAAGATATTTTCCCATTAAAGCTGTTATGTCATCATTATCATCGGCAAATGATTTATAACTTTCGGCCCGATTAACCGATTCAATTTTATCGGCCGGTTTTAGGGATTTAAATAATTTCTTTGGTGATAATTTCAATGAAGCAGTACGTTTGATAAATGCCCGTTTCGGTGAATCGATTATCCGTTTAAAATCGAATGATTTGGTTGCGGGACTAGGAGTATCACCGATCGGTTCGGTAGATTTATTACGGAAAATTAAACTCTTTCGTAACGGACTTTTAGATTCGGGGTTACTTATATTCATTTCCTTTGGCGTTCCGTCGTTTAACGTTATATTCAAATTTTTCAGTGATTGCTTACATGTCTCGTAATGTGAATCACTGTTCTGC
The DNA here is from genome assembly GCA_027564815.1 of Symmerus nobilis. Lineage (NCBI taxonomy): Eukaryota > Metazoa > Arthropoda > Insecta > Diptera > Mycetophilidae > Symmerus > Symmerus nobilis. The sequence continues at coordinate 8,435 of JANTOP010030648.1, read as the reverse complement.
ATGTTCGTTAAGTCTGATTTGATTGGTGTAACATACATATCGGATTCAGCGAAATCTCGTTTTGTGGATGGTTCCGATTTTGATTTGTTGAGTATTCGTTTGGCAGACGATTCTAAAAATGATCGGGTACGTTTCATAGCCTTCTTCCTAAATGATTTTGAATTCGGACGAATTTTTTTATGACAATTATCACATCGATCTGCTTTCTCGTTGTCGTGTTTAGGAACATCCGGTAACGGTTTGTGATGAAATTTCGAAATTGGTTTCATTGGTGTACTTTTATTCGTTAAGTTTGCTCGAAAATTTTCGAATCCATTGGAATCATTTCTCAACACAGTCCCATCAACGGTATCGATGTCTTCGATTTTTGGAGCTGATGGAATGGTGTGCTGTGGTTGAGCTTTTAAATTTGATGATATCACATTCCTAGATTGATCATTTAACATTCCTATAATATCGGGAATGACCGGCAAATCCCAACCAATTTTATTACTTTTCGCCTCATTTACCCATCCAATTTTCGGTGAATTTTTTAATTTATCCCTTTTCACTGATGGTTGGTTCAAATTTTTTATATTTCTATCAATCAACCAGCCAACCGAATTTTTTCTTGATTTTTCTGAATGCGGCGACGAACATAAATCATCAATTGGGACGGTAGTTCCTGATATTTGGGCATCCATACTGCTTGTATTCGACGAGTGAGTAGATATAAAAGTTCTCGGTGGTTTAGTTGGTGCTGTACGTTGTTTCTTTTTCGATCCCTTTGGTTTATGATTACGTTTCACAGATTCTAACCGGTTTTTCATTAATTTCCCGATCATTTTCCCCGAGAACTTGGGACGTGCATTTAATTTTTCACAAATCATTTCATTGCCGATTGATAATGATTCCGGATCAATAAGTTGATAACTATCCAAAACTGAACCGTTATCATTAAATTTTGATTCAAAAACGGTACCCCAATTTAATGTTTCGTCTAAAATCTCATTACAAAAATTGTCATCGATTATTTTCTTCCTTTTCTTCTTCTTTTTCTTATTATCACCATTTTGTCTCCATCGTTTTACTTTTTCTTTATTAATTTTAATAGTGTTTGTAACTGTTCGATCTTTGTTCAATTCTTGGGTAATACAAAGCATTGGCTCATCACTGATCGGATTGCCTTTAACGCTGCTCTGTGATGAAGAGTCCATGTTAACTTTTTCCATATAAATCGATTTTGATTTACATTGAGTTTTTTTCTCACACGATTCAGTACTCATAAATACAGTATCGTCATTTTCATTGCAATCATAAAACACGGTTGGTTCAATGCTACTATTTAATTCCGATGATTGGTTCATTTCTACACTATTATTTGATGTAATATATGATAAACTCGATTCTTCATCAATTTTTTCCCACGAACAACTCTCATCTCGATCACCAAGTTCAACTTGATGATTTTTTGGTAACGAAGATGAAACTTTATCAGCGGATTTCTTCGGACTACTAGTTGTAATTCGTATAGTAATAACTTGTTCTCGTTTCTCATGATTATCGGGTTTCTCAGACTTATTACGTATCTTATTACGTATCGAACTCGTTCGATGTCTACGATTCCGTTTAACAAGTACATTGTCGCCACTATCGCTACTGAAACAAGAACAAAAACCGTTAGCACATTTTTTATTTGATTTTTCACACCGTAAATTCTGTTTATTCTGTTCCATTTCGAAATTCGTATCATCTCTACATGAACCCGTTACCGATGTAGATTGATCGCAACGGCGATCCGATGGCAATGTATCATTACTACATTGTTGAGTGCTTACTAAATTATATTCAATTGAATTTGTATTGCTATTATCATTAAGTGGGGTTGCTATTGGAATGTCTGGCTCTTGAGAATATGTTAATTGATTTTGTGTATCTGTTTTCTGATTTTGATTTCGTTTTTGGTCCAATCTATTTATGGTGTTCTCTGTTAAATCTACAATTAAATCGTATTCAAATTAAATACAAAAATGCATCATTACAACACAACTCTGATTATAATTTAAATATTGTAATCAAATCCCACCTTCGAATAATAAATTATTTATTAGCAGCGATCGATGAATTGGATCGATGGCATCTAATATACTTTTTCTGCTACTATTACTATCTGGCGTAGAAGAATCGATGTTATGCGTGACCTGAAATTTATCAGTTTATTTGTAAGGCGAATGATTATTATCATTGTAACACTACTGGCTCGTAAGTATACTTTTTCTCTGTATATACATATTCAGCTGATATTGCATTACAAATTATTACTAATAATAAAATATTAAATATCCAAAGAATACATAACTTAAATCAAAAACTGTTAGTAAAAATATCATAATTTTAAAGCTTCAGCCGATATAATTAGGACAATTATCACTAAAAGCAATGAAAAGATTAGGTACTGAAACGCCCTATGAAAAGATTATGATTTGGTTTAGAATAAACAAGCAATAAATGTTCGTAAAAAAATTATTGAATATTTTTATAGGAATTTGTATTATATGCTCAACAAAAAAGTGGTAAGAGTCGAATTTTTAATTCAAAATTTAATTATCGAAATTATTCTATTTTTCGAAATTTATTAGATTAGATTTTTCAAAAACCAACGACTCAAATTTCATTTAAACTTCAGTTTCAAATTAAAACTAAATATAAGACTTCATTTTATTAACTAAACTTGCCCACCATTTGGATCAAATTTTCCCAAAGTCGAATTTAGTTTTTTTCGGAATAGGTACGGTATTTATCCGAACTTTGAGCTATCCAGATTAAAAATGTCATTAAAGAAATATTAAACATTTGAAAAATAATAATATGGGAATGTGTTAGAGTGGATAGGACAATTAGTAGGGGAGCCCAGTCGGGGAATTTGGGATTTACTCCAGCGCGTCAGTTTAACATATGGGAGATACCTTGCAATCTTTTGAGTACCTCCACCATATCTAACCGCTCTTTAGAGGGCCGCGCGTGTAGGGCAGCCGATCAGATTAGTAAAAAAAATCGATAGTTAGATATACTCGAGCGCATCAGATTAAGGTATTGTGGGTTAATTACATGATGAAAAGTGTGCATTTCAATAATCTGACAATTGGCGGGTGACGTAAGGGAGTGGCAGGGTCAGATTGCATTTTTTTCTTGCATTTTCAAAAAGCTGCCACGAGCTTGCGTCACATCCGAATCGACAGTTTAGTGAATGGTGTTTCGTTCGGGTTCACTTAACATCCCCTCTGAATATCTGACATGCTCGAGTAAATTTTTTTTCCCCATTTGTAACCCTTCCGTACGGTCGCCCCCACCATGCAAACCGACAGTTTAACTACCTCTGTCATTAGAGATACGTGGGGAATATATTCACTATCAATATCTGACGCGTTCTAATAATTTCAAAATGGCGGTTTTTTTTCATTTTTGAAAGCCTGTAGACGCTCCCACAAAAATAAAATAACAAATTTTGAACTCAGAAAGAGCCAGGAACAGTGGCGTATAGTCTAATGAGCAGAAGACGCAGAGCACATCTCATATATGGCCTAGCCAGATAAAAAAAAATATATTTTAAAATCTTTATTGGTAAAATTTAAAACCAATTTTTATTTCTGCAAATTTTTCCGGGGAATTACAGATATTCCCTCTGAAAGTAACATCTTTTTTTAGTATGTTCGCCCTTATAAACGCTACACAAAATTTGAGAGTTAACTTTTTTCAGAAACTACTCTTCATAATATTGTAATTAATGGTTAATTATTGAACTAAGATTTTAGAATCTTCCTAAAATTGATTTCTAATTTCTAAACCTATTTAAAAATTAATTGAAAGACTTCTTTCTCTAAAAATTGGTTGAGAATTAGTCCCGAAAAATTTCCCGAAAATTTCATTTTTCCAGAAGTTCGATTTTTTGGCCAAAATAAATAAATTTCAAAACCGATGATTTGTTAAAAAATATTGTTAATAAAAAACCTGGAAGAAATTACTTAGAAATAATTTGCCATAACTAGATTAGAAAATTTAAAAAAAAAATCCCTTTGAAAATCGAACAAAAATTTTTTAATTTTATTGTTATTTAAACACGCAGCCTTTTTTATAGAATTTTAATCACATAATTTGGTAGAGGACCTTTCACAGCGAGGGCATTGATAGATCACTTTGGTTATCCCCTACTTGGAGCCGTTTTCAAATTTTTAAATTTTTAATTTTTCGAGAAATTATAATTATTTTCCTTAAAAGTCACCGTTTTATTGATATACCACTTATATCGACACCTCTAACGCCATCAGGGCGTTACTTTCGTAAAAACCTTTGTTCTACAATACTCTCATTGGACCGTTTGGTTTATTGCCACGTAACTAGATTTTCCGATTACTTGAGAAACTTTCCCAGAAAATTAAATTTCCCAAAAAATTGAAAAACAAAAATAAATTCAAAACTGTTATTTATTCTTAAAAAACATTTTTAATAAAAACTCTTCCAAAATTACATAGAAATAATCTGCCATTATTAGATTAAAACAAAAAATGTCCGTAAAAATTCTTAGGCAAATTTCGAACGAAATTCATTGAATTTTTTTCAAGTCTAATTTTAAGGGGATCTTAACCATATAAAATGGGAAGTGATCTCCTGATCTTAAAGCATTGATTTTCCAATTTCTCTCAAAACTACCGATTTTGCTGATGTTTTTTTTTTGTATCATCCGCTGGTCCGCTGGTGATCTAAATTAAAAATGAGAATTTTTCAAATAACTAACGGACATTTGTTAAGGTCATAACGTCTGCACACCTTATGGTGATTTTGACCGCACGCCACGGACTAGGAAATTTCAAATTTCTTTTTAAAACGCTAGTGGACGTCTTAGAACAAACTTTTCATCTTTTTATTAACAAATTTTCTTTAGAAACCTACACTGAACAAAATAAAAGAATGACGATTTTTAAAATTTATTTAGTTAGAAGCAAAATAACAGAATAAAATAATTATCTGAAATAATAATAATAATTAAATATCAGAAATTTTCATTAGGGCAGGATTCATTCAGAGGGTATGGACAAAAAATAGTGCTCTTGCATTTTATTATTCTTTGCGGTGTAAATAATACCGAAAAAAATGTTAATGCATTCGAATTATTAGTGCTGCCTCAACAAAGTTGAAGTCATCGATATAAAGGTCACATGGAAGTATGTTTTCTATTTAAATGAATGAAATATTTTCATATTTAATACGATATAAAAAATTCCAACGATTTGAAATTGCACCAGTAATTATTTCTAGCGATCTTGCCTCTGCGTTATATCGAACTAATATCAGTAACAGAAAGACTGCTTAGCTTCTGGCTACAGCTGCTCTGAATTACTGTCATTCAAGCTCCTTTTAGCAGTGAACAGCATTCTTAGATTGAGGACGCAGCATATTTCCTAGCATACTTCAAATACGAAAACCGCTCTACTCTGATGATTTTTTAGTAGTCGATTCCGATGGAAAACTAGTCTCCGCTATTTCTGGTGGATCAAAGAATAATGATCGATTACTGTGATCAATATAAATTGCTTGCATTTGTATTTCATTTTTTTCGTGTATACTACGAATTTTGATCTCATGAAGTTTTATACTTTGATCTTAAATTAATCCAAGAGTAAACGAGCTATACAGTGACAGAAGAATGAACGGTGAATCGGAACAGAGAATCTGAGCAACAAACCATTAGATTATTTTATTAGACCTGTTTTACATTTCATTTTTGATATTTTTTTCTTCTATCATTTAACAGGAAAATCAGAAACAATTCCTCATTCAAGCTGATGAGATCCCCATAAATACCGTTTTTAGATGCAAAAACATACACACCTGAGAAACCAGTCGATTTAGAAATCAACGTATATCTTTCCCTAAATTGTTTCAATTAATATTAAGAAATGAATGTGAATTTAATTAAAAATGTTGAAATATAACTTGCGTAGCTAATAGTTTAGTTTTAAATCTATTACTTTGTTTGTGACGAGGGTACACTTAGTGCTAAAATTAAACCGCGGTAAGGCAGTTCCAAATGTTATCGAAAAATCTTCTAAAAAAAATTTAGAAAACTTCAGAAAACCCGATTTCAAATTGAAAAAAATTTTCAAGATTTGTGAATCTTCCCAATTTTCCTGAAATATCCTGATTTTTTTTTTTGTTTTTTTGAATTATCAAAAACTTTCGAAAATTAAGGATTTTTCGTCTTAAAAATAATACAAATACATCTTCTTTTCATTAAATTAATAAAATATTTCTCAAATATTTACTAATCTCATACGTAACCATAGATAGTAGATAAGCCACTCTATCGGTGGAGCACCTTATAACTTATTTAAGTATATAAATAAAATAACAAGTTTCATGATATTTAGAAACGAATTAAATTACGCTTAACTTATGTGACGATTATAAATAAAATCCAACCACATATTATATTCTAATGACATTAAAATGCTGGTATACATTAAGATCAAGAATATATTTGATAAGCTCGTATAATGTTGAAAATACAGCATAAGTAAGATGAGATGATAAATGTTATATCTTAAAACCGTTACTTATATATTTAGATTCGCATTGCGAGAAGAATCGGGACACATCCGCCGTTAATCAACATTTGCAATAGGATAGATATCATGAGAGTGGGATAAGTGATATAGAACTGAAAGCCATTGGAACATGTAACCCATATAATTTATCACGTAAGGCCCACATTTCTAGGGTATATGGATATTTGGTAAAAAAAATCAACAATAAATTTCTATCGGGGCCAATTACAGATGTGGTATTTGACACTTTTGTAGTTAAGAATATCTGCGAATATCGTACGTTTGTGTAATAATTAATAAATCAACATAATTGTGACTATTAATTTGAGCATTTTAAAAGATTACGTTTATAATCAAAGTTACTGAACAATTACTTGTATAGTTTATGTTAAAATTACTCTATACGAGCACTTACCAACAGATCTACTTTCGCCACCTAATAGTAAAACCATATACTTTTTACAATATTTGTAATGGTATTTAACTTTATTTACAGATCTGTGAATTGTGTTAATCGAATATTCACGATCGATGATAGCCCTAACGAACCGGTAAATTAAATGATATTAAATGGAATATAAGAAAATATTATGTCTAATTCTAATACAAATAAGCGCATACACGTTACATTTTTGATCTTACGACACTGATATGATATGAATTCGTTGCAAATGCGAATCGATAATCGTAAAAAAAACGAATACTTTTTGAAGCCAGAATATAAATTGCTTCCACACGGATTTTTATTTTACTAATAAGCGTCCCTTTGTATTATAATCATATTACAAACACTTAAGTCGTATAGAAACAAAAGTTCACCTTCTCCATTTTTTGAAAAAAATTATTTAAGTATCCCAGGGCATACTACATTTGACACTTAATTGAAGTTAAAGTTTGGCAATATTTTTTACTTGTTTTATGAATACACTGCTAGAGCGCACTTTTGAGTTTAGTTCATGAATTTTAAACTAACTTTCAATTTTGGTATTTGGCAATTGGCCAATTTTCCAGGGAAGGGGGGGGGGGGGGCTACACAAAGGCTCCTTGTGTTCTTTTTCAAACATATTGCCTAATAGTCCTAATACAGTGTTCATGTGAACACATTTGCCTCATAAGGTTTACATTGGGGTGTTTCCACGAAAACTGACCCCTGCTTGTGTCTAATTCAATTTAATTATATTAACCTATTATTCCTGAAACATCAACTGTTTGAAATCTAAATCTAAAGAAACTAAAATTGTCTGGTTTGTCTATTTAAACGACAATTTTGTAGTTTTTATTCCAACTTTTTCCTGTCTCATTTAAGTTATGTGTTGGATTGTTCGTTTTCACTACTGCACCAGTATATATTTATAATACATATAATAAATTTGATGTTTATAGTAATTTGTTCCACCGAGTTTCCAAAAAAATAGAAAACAAAACCAAACAGGAACATCCACCATTTGTTTACGAAACAAATAGGAACATTTAGAAACTTGGTGGAACATTTCATGGAACAAGCAACAGAAACACAAAAGTTTCTCAATGTTTCTTCAATGGAAACTAAGCTTTACATTTTAAAGAAATTGTTGTAAATTAATTATGACGAAATTCTTGCTGGTACAATGCCTTTTGTTTGAAATCACTCTTCTACTTTGACGTCAAAAAATATTGACAAATATATTCATTCAAAATTTTACAATACCAAGATGAAAGCTCAAAATGATCAGAGTTGCAAATTTCTAAGGTCGCGACCGTTACGCACATTTTTACTATGTCATTCCTTCAGAGTGGCTTTTTAAAAATGTTAGTTCTGATAAATTTCTAATTTTTTAAAGAATTTTTCAAATAAAAAGATCTGGCATACTTTCA
>JANTOP010030637.1:0-11759 GCA_027564815.1 Symmerus nobilis | reverse complement strand
CAAATCGATTTTGTGCGACCTCTAAACGTTTATCGATTTAGCTAAAATTTCAAATTTATAATTTTTAGGAATAGCCAGAAATATTTAAAGAGTGGCCCGAATGATATTTTAACTGATTGCAATTCCATACAAAAATTTGTCACCCTAGTGTTCATATTTGAAGATGAAGTCGCACCACAGTGTGTAAACTGGGTCTTCCCAAATAAACTATCTGATTTGAAATTGTGGTATCAACTTATTTATTATCTCGGTACAAAGATGAATCAAACTTGAATTGTGATACAGATATTCAATTTTCTATGTCGGAAGCTATAGATCTTCTAAAATTTGTTGACGAAAGTGATATAGAAAATAAAATCCACTTCGAATTAATTGTAAAACCTGCAACCTAATATGTATGAGTGATTAGTAATGTCAGGCTGTTATAAGGTTGGTTTTTAGTCTTATTGTTAGACACGAAATGTATCCTTCTTTCATTTTTCATTGAATAATTTTCAAGATTTATTGGACGACCTTCGTATATAAGAATTTTTAATCCTATCACTTGTAAATGATGTTTTAAACTTATGATGGCTCCGGCAATTGCTATTGATCAGGTAATTTGCAAATACTCCAGTTATCAATTTCTTAATTACCCGTCCTTGATTGTGAGCTGTAGTAAGTCAATCTGCTAAAACTATAGCTATGGATATAGTTTAGGCATTTCCTATAGAAGGTAGAGGCCCAAAGTGTACTTTAACTTAATATTTAAGAACAAAAATTCATTGATGATGCCGTTTGAAAACTTTTGACTCTTATTCTATGATATACAATATATTTAGAAAGAAAAGGGATTATATTGTCCACCATATTACTAATAATATCTACTTGTACAATGTACATGCATGGATATATATACTAAACCATTTTATTCACCCATTATTTTCCCTGTTTTAATAGAGTTCCTTGCTTCTTTGCCAAATAATTTCATCTATAGCTATAATATATGTGTCGATAAAAATGTATCCAATACGTTCGTACACATAGAAAAAATTTACGATAAATGACATATATTTTATACAAGTTGAGCGTAGAGCTATGTTTTGTAATGTAATATTCAGGGTTATGGGATACATTCAGGTACTATTATATTTTTGTTCTCAACCTATTCTCAAGAGCACGCCCTTTCCTCAAGAGGGTAAATTCCCTAGAGACATGATATTTTGGTAAGGGATAAGATTTCTATTCTTCTTCCCTTTTTTCCCCCATGTATATAATGACGCGTGGGTATTTACTTGAAATTGTTTTATATATTTACCTATCTGCATATATAAATATAATATAAACTGAAGCCAACAACTAAATATTCTATGAAATTTTGGCTTTATGATTTTTATCTTGCTCATCTCTATAATAAGTATACAAAGATATGTATACAGTTATAAAAATTACATAATTTTTGATTGTGTAGCTTTCTTATTACTTGTAGATAAATCGGAATTAATATATTTATATACACATGTGGGTACACATTATATGTAAAGGATATGTTTTTATTGTGTCACGATTGATATAGCAGAAGTTTTGGTTTTCCATTCACGTTTATAAAACGATCAACATTTTGTTCTTGTGAAAGGGAAGCATTAATTTGCATATAAGAGTATCTTAACCTGCTATCTGGAATATTATACTCAAGTTTTTAAATCTAATGTAATTTCATGAAACATCTCACAAACCGATTTTGTCGATAATAATTTGTGCCACCAGCTCAGTTTCGAACCTGAGATCTCCGGGTACAGTGCAAGTACAGCGGATTATTTACAATGCTAATGCGATGGTAAATTGAAAAGGGACGAGAATGGCATTCTATAAACAAAATAAGGAGTAATATTTTAGTTTATTTGTTAGAAAAAATGTAGAAAACAAAAATATAAGTTAAGTTTTGTACGTATTCATCACTATTTCTACTAATCAAAGTAGTTAAACTTTAAGTTTTCAAGGAACAAACCGATTTTTTCCCAAAAAGACTTGAATACTATGTGGCTCAATTATTTGTGATGTGCTACAATGTGGTCGGAAATCGTTTAGTACAAAATATTTAAGTACAGCACGACTGCGGGCAATGCGAAACTCCTTTTACATTCCTATTTACATTTTACATTCCTATTAAATGTTGCATATTCGGAAAGTGGTGGCATATTTAATGGAAGATTTAATAATATGTAGCAACACTGGAAATCAGTGTTTCGTGTATCACAACGCGTCCAGACCAAAAACATTTGTTCAATGTTTTCCATTTTATATGGGATACAAGAAACACAACATTTTTGTTTCGGAACTGTTTCGAATATTCTGGAACATGTTTCTGAAACATTTTTGAAGATGTTTTGTATCTGTATGTGGACCAGTGCCGTTTTAACCTCGAGGCAAAAGAGGCAAAATCTCAGAGCCCGCGATATATCTCAGGGCCCCGCGATATTGGGGGCCCCGTGAAAAGTATAAAAAAAGGAAATTGTAGGGAAAATATAGTTTTTTCACCAAATTTATTCATACATTAAACGGGAGTAATTTTATAGTTTATCATTATTGTTTCATGATTTACATATCTGTGGCAACAAGCAATAACGGCTTAAGTCGACTTTTGCAATTTTTCAGGAGAGCGATTTAAAGTTTTATAAATTTATACAAATACATGAACATACGCGGTTATGCATTTCTTCAAATAGCTATATTTTGGCCAAATTAAAGAATTCGCTTGAGAATTTTTGTGGGTATACGTAATCGTACATGGGGAATACCATGGTGCTGAAAACTCAATTTTCTCTTAAGTACACTTAAGCCGTTAATGCTTGTGTCCACAGATATTACATTCATAATGATTTACATATTATTTAAATAGAATGAGTTCATTTCTCGTGTTCAAGTTTTACTTACAGCTCTCTAAATATTTACCAGGTCAAAATCGGGTAGCTAAGTTTTCAAGAGTTAACGATCGCTAAAGTTCTGTGAATCCGGTCATAACATTTGCAAATGACAATTTATTTAATTTTTAAGTTTATAAACTGTTTTTTGATTATGGTTTATCTTCTTAATTTGAGGCCTCAGGGCCCCAGCTAGATAATTGACTCAGGGCCACGCGAAACCTTAAAACGATTCTGATGTGGACTTACCTTAAGTTAGGGTGTCATTTCAAATGAAACCTTAATAAGGTATTTTATCCTTTTTCCATATTTTACGGTGGCGGATGATGGTGGGTCGGTCCGAATCATACAAATGTTTATTTGCGTACAATAACGTTCAGTGTTTTATATTGGTGTCGCGGAAGAAACGCCACAAAATAAAAAAAAATGCTTTGACAAGTCATTATTAATCATCTTTAATCTTAATCTTTAATGTCATAATCTTTACCTTTATCACTAGAAAACCAATCTTATGGGATTGAATTAAATGATTAGAGAAATTAAAAACAAGTATCAAAGAAACAAAAATGTATTCATACCGAACAGAAGTAAATGAAAGGACAAATTAATAATTCTGAGATGTGCATGTAAAATTCATTATTTATTAAATGTAGAATGATTTCTGGTATTTATTAATTGGTATTAATACAATTTGTTACTCAAAATATGGTTTATTGTGGTTGTAAACCATATTAATCATTATAATTCAAAATATTTGAAATAATTTTTCATTTTATTGCATTTTAACGTTGAAAGTTTTCTTAAGGTACAAAATCATCTAACTAATCAATTTAAGGTGTTCAAAATAATTAACGTTAATTTTCCAAGATAAGATTGCCGTATTCCAATTGCGGTAAAATAAATGACGAAATGAACGCACCCACACATTGAAAAATTCTAGTTTTTTTTTTCTAAAATATGCGTGTTTTGAAAGACGTATTGTATGTTTGAGGAATAGCGTGGTGAGTCTTGGCGAGTCAATAAATTTCGTTTTTATGTAAAATTGTCCATCACTAAAACTTTTTACGCGTTTTCTTCAGAACTACATCCTTTTAAGTTGGTTGACAGCTTTTACAAGAAACTATACATCCGATTTGCAGGGGCTATTGTATTCTTGATATATTTATTCCGCATGAAAAAGAAAAATATCTACGGTGTTATAACAGGTCCTACTGTATTATAAGTATTATAAGAATTTACAACACCAACAAGACGGAAATTGTGATTTTTCAAAACTATGCCCAATTCAAGCAAAGTAATCTCAATTCTAACATTGTATATTTATTTGATATTGGTTTAAATAATTAACCACATATGGAGTTATTGTACTAGACTTCACGAAATGTTCCAACAAATGTTCCTTACTATTGACTAATAAATATTTATGTTAACCTATGTGTAGAATTTTCATGTGACTCTGTGGCGTCATTCATACTACAAAATTTTTTGGCGAGCATCAGCTCCCTGCCGTGTAAACATTTTCGTTTGCACCTTATGGAAGAAATTCCTAATCCTATATCCTTGTTATACTGTCGATCGACCATGCAAAGCGTCGTCTTACCATGAGCATTCGAGATGACTCGGCCTAGAGATTCATAAATCATTAATCTAAATATAAAAATTATTTTCGGCACTTGGTTTCGAAATCCACATCATCATCGTGGGTCATAAACGTGAATGTGTAACAACGATTACGTTTCATATTTTTTCAAGTTTACATGTAGAAGAAATGGAAATTAATAAATAGATAGACAGACATACGTTTTGCACATGGACTATTCTATTAATTAAAATAAAATTATAATTTATATTATTCAACTACTATTTCATTCTTGATATTATTACCATGAAATCTTCGATTAGCATCTATGTACAATTAAAATAAGGATTCATATTGACACTTATTATATGTATACCTACCATTACAAGTCCGGCAGTGAAATCTAGAAACATATTAAAAAAAACCCGATTTAATTTGCTTTACTCAACATTAAGTAGAATTCTTAATTATTGTAAATTAAAGTTAGAATAACGTCAGTCGATTGCTTTGTCAACTTATGAAATAAATAAGTTTAACTGCTCTTTTCAGTACGATTTTCTGACTTAGGTGATCCGAGTACTTACTCTTCGAGCCTGAGGGAATTTCACTTCCTGCCAACGTTTGTCCAATGTCTAGAGATTATGTCGATTATATCGCTAATGAAAGACTTGCATATGTCGATAACTCTGAAGTTCAAAAAAATAACAACGCTGCAGCTAGACTTTATTATCTTTAAGCAGGGAACTAAGTCAAAGCTGTTATTTCTATCAAAAATTATTATTATTATTATTATAATTAATTTATATATTTATTTTCAGTCGTTGCTGTGACAAAAAAAGTTGTGGAAATCGGAATGAAACACCATCTGATCCAGTTATTATTGATAGGTAAGCTTAAGGATATATGTACATTATTTTAATCAAACAGATATCGATCATAAGAAACAAAATCTCAAAATCTTTCAGAATCACTTTAGAATTATTTAATATAAGAAAAATAATATAAGTTATAAAAAGATATTTTAATATACAGCAAAAAATTGTTCTAATAACCGATCATAAATGTGTCATTTCTGTCCTGACTCTCTCACAGGATTTTGTAGAATGGAAAAATATCCGACGCTTATTTTTTTGTTTGCCCATGTGACTTCGAATTTGACAGGATGGCTCAAAATTTCCACTTTTGCGTTTTTTTTATATTCGAGGCATTTTCAAAAATTCTATAACTCGAAATCGGGTTGTTCGATTTTCTTTAATGGTTACAGAAAATTGAATCTAATAATGAGTAGTTTAAAAAAATAAATATACACCTAATTGCATTCATTGATTATCGGTTTTGACTCATTTTACAACGACTATATAATTATTAAATAAATATGTATCAATCAATAGACTTAAGGGGGCGGTAGCAGTTGAAAAAAATAAAACATCGATTTTTGTTTTATAAAGTTTTATTAAACTGCAACTATTTATGAACATTTTAAGCTCTATAACCTAAAATTGGGATAATCATAAATGGGTAAAAAAAAAGTTTAAAAAAGTACAATAGTAAAAAAATTTAAAGCGCAAATTTATCCCGATCTTCTGAAAAATCATGTTTTGTATGTTTAGATGCACGTAACTTCAGAATAGGGAGACCAATCGGTATAACTTTTTTTATTTGAAGAGGAATGTGTGCACTCTCGATAGAGAAGTTGGTAGAAATTCTTTTTTTATTTGAAGAGGAATGTGTGCACTCTCGATAGAGAAGTTGGTAGAATTTATTTTTTCTTATGCACTTTTACTCCCGGCAAACAACACGTTTTACATCAATGCTCATAACATTACTAAAACATGATATAAAAAAAAACAATGGAATAAATTAAATTTTATAATGCGTAAGACATCATAAAGAGACAAAAGTTAAAGTTATAATAATCGATTTAATTGTTAATCGATAAGATTGCGGCGCACATAAAATGCATTTTTGTAATCATTCTACAAACACCTTTAACACCATTGCTCATATTCTCGAATAATAACTGGTTCACGCTTTTTATATATTTTATAAACATAAAAAATTTTTGGATTTCGCACTGTTTCCAGTGCAATTATTAAGAAACAAGCATTGTTAACATTTTTCTGTTTTATAGATATGTTTTACGTACCATAATAATATTACTAGCTCAATCACCTGGGCTGGGAGTATGATCCAGTCGTGTAAAGTCGAGTCGATCAAAAACCCATTGTAAACCTACTGCGTAGATAAATATATAGTAATACCTCATACAACGCGCCCTCTTACAACGCTGTTTCGTTATAACGCTCTTTTTCTGAAACCAAATAAAAATTGAAACATGAAAAAATCTAAAAACGAAATAGTAAAAATAACTAAAAAATTGAGTTTTAATCTTTGTTTTTTATTTTCGTTCGTTTTGTTATGCCGAATTTTTTTTCGCACGAGTGTTTTAGTCGTGCACCATAATCCATTAGAATCTGTATTTTTGACAGTTTCACTTTGGATCAATTTTTGGGAAAGGAATAGGTTTAATGCTATAAATTTTTAATTTCAACACTTTATTATTTATTAAGTTTTTCGATATTTTATTTCAATAAGCAAACTATTTACTATAGAATTACTTTAATTTTTATTTTTTTACCTATATATTGAACTGAATTAAATTTACTTAAAATTTATTAATGAATAATGAAATAAAAGCATTTAAAAATGGAAAAATGGTGTTTATTTAGCACAAAAGTAACGTAACCCATATATTTCAATATATTTCTTGCCTGCTATAGCACTGTTTCCTATTAGCCTCAATTTCCAGGAACGCATCTACGGTCTTGTACGAGGTATTACTGTATGTATGAATTTTTATCAAGTCGACTCGACACGACTCGCTCATACTTTCAGCCCTGGGCTGGGAGTATGATCGAGGCGTGTCGAGTGGAGTCTATAAACATTCATTGTAAAAAAAACTGCGCAGATAAAAATATATATGAGTTTTTATCAAGTCAAGTCGATACGACTCGATCATACTCCCAGCTCTGGTGTCGCTTGGACAATGCTAGTTAAACAATGTATATACCATTTCATTTCTAGACAATTCCCGACTTTTTCCCCTATAATTGCGACTTTGTCCTGATTATTACCTATCATTTCCGACTTTTTTCAATTTTTTCTAAACCATTCGCAACTTTCATTGTACATTGTATGTTACACGTACACAATTGACGTTAATTTATTAAAACCTCCTTATTGTTTTTACAAAAAATATGATTTATTAAAAAAATTTAAATTTCAAATTTCAAATAATTTAACAAATTTTTAAATTGCATACATTGCGATGTAATACGTATCATCATCAGCAATGATATTTTAAGACTTATATGCATACAATTTAAAAATTTGTTAAATTATTTGAAATTTGAAATTTCACATTACATTAACAATTTCAAACGTCACATTAACTTTATTTAATTTATTTTGTGATCGTTCTGTTTTTACGATGTTTCAAGAAATTAATAATTATATTGAATAAAAATATATTTGTAATATATAAATGAATGAAAATGTAAATTTTGAAATGTACTAAAAATTATTAATAAATATGGACTAATTTGCATAATTTTGATAAATTAATTATGTTAATAAAGTAGGAAGATATAAAAAAGGATGAAAAAAAAGAAATGTTGAGCCCGAGATTAGATCCCTAGACTTCCTCCTTATGAAGCCGGTGACTTACCACTGCTCCACTTAAGACTTAAAAAGTGTATGATGTGTATAGTATATAAATATGCTTGTAATTTTTCAAACTCGATTTTCTTGGAAGGGGTTGAGAGGTGCGCCCTATGAGTTGCACCAGTTGAAGTCCTTATTATGGCCCACATGTGTGGTAAATATGAACCCAATCAGGCGGTACAAGTACATATCCCCTCCTTGTTAGCCAAATACATTTAAAATTTCTCATTATAGCCTGGAGCATATATTCATTAACGCTGGTTATAATTATTTCTCAAATAACACTAGTTTACAAATTTGGACCTAATCACTCGAGAGCTGGCTTCTCATAGACCTTTTTCAATGTATTTTGGGGTGTAGATTCCAAAAATACCAACGATGTTCTGTCTGTCTGATAGCTGTCACAACATGTGGCGACTACGTAATATGCGCATGCGATGTGGCAACCCTCGCCAATCAGCGCTAATGCGGTAAAAAGTCTAGTCCCCAAAATACATAGAAACCAGCTCTTTTTTGGTGTTAACTAGTATAATATATGGCAAAACACCTTCAACGCTATACATATGTAATAGATGGAAAATTGCTACACTTACATTAAAAATATAATACTTTTAAGTGTGTAATTTGTAAAGAGGCCTCTAGTAAAATTAATAATACGCTGTAAACTATAGTATAATCACAATAGAATTTTCTAGAGCAGAGAGTAAGAACATACAAATAGTATACAGTCAAGTCTCCTATAACGCGAGTAATTTGTACCGCGTTATATGGAAACCGTGTTATAAGAAACTTAGAATTAATTGAGAGCAGAAAATGCGTTCTATGGAAATCCCGTTATGAGAAACATAAAAATAATATTAATCAGATTAATTTATACTGCGTTATATGGAAACCACTTCTGCGTTATATGGAAACCGCCATATAAAAAACTCAGAATTCATACAAATTGAATGAATTCGTACCGCATTACATGGAATCTCAGAAATAAATAAATTGTAAGGGGGAGTGCCCACCTACTGCCACTGCCCAGCTACTGGCACCCATCAGTTCTGACGTTCGTGGCGATGATAGCGGCAATGTGCTTAGCGTCAAAGTTTCGTCTCATTAAGCGTTCAGTTTTCATAAATCATTGAGTTGTATGCACGGGTTGCTGTAGTCGCACGGTCGTCGAAAAGTAAAAAATACGAAAAAATCGATTCTCATCTAATTACGTTCATCGCTGCTAAGTGAATTTTGAAGTGTTTTTCATCAATATAAAAGGATAAAAATGAGTGGAATTCTTAGTTTGTTCTTTATTCTTCATGGTTTCGACGACCATCGAACATTATTGTGAAATGGAAAAAAAATATTTCGCGTCATGTCAGAATATCGTCAGTGCCCATCTACTGGCACTGAAATGATTTTAAATTGTGTTAGCGATTAAGAATTAGTTATAGGAACAGAATGTAGAGGTCGCCAGCTAAGGAAATTGTAGAGAAAATAGGTCGCTAGTGAAGCGTGAAGCGCGGGAAAGGCGAAACTTAATTTTAACCAATTTTTTTCACTTATTTCCATTTATTTTGCTAATAAAATCTCACAAATAATTTTTACAGTTCAAATGGTCAGTGTGAACCACTGAAAGAATAAACAAAACATGAAAATGTTTATGCTTCATTTTCGATTTTTTACAGCGAAGTGTAAATGGGTGCCAGTAGATTGTGCATTCTCAAATTATCAAGTTGTGATTGATACGGTTAATAGACCATACTAAGGCCATAAAAAGCACATCATAGGGTTGCACCTATACTAACATAATCCTATAACTTGAAAGCCTAGGTTCGAACCGAAGATATTATACGATTAAAAAATTATGGGTGCATTGCTGGTATAGGTGGTTGACAAGCGTCGCTGCGGTCTAAGGGTTAATAAATAAAATTTTATAATAGAAGTGTCAATGAATATGTTGATTTTTACATATGTATTTTAATTTAGGTTTATTGAATATAATACATATATAGTTCATATAATAAAATTATTAACTAAAAATATTGATCTTCATCCTATAGAAAGTCCATTTTTGAAAAATCCAATTAAATATAAGTTCTGAGTTTTATAATATGTACTTCATAAATGTTAACTAAATACAAAAGTTTGACACATCGGATAAGTGTTACCATAGTTAAATTTTTCAAACCATTTGAATTGTTGGAATATTCCAATACGAAAAACGCGTTATAAGGAGACCGCCTTATAGGAGAACTGTTCCAATTTTCGGTTCGCGTTATAGGAGACTTGACTGTACTTACCCCACGTATCAATATCAATCAAATATACATTTTATATTAAATATTATAAAAGGAAAAAGAAATGCGAAGAACTTCTTTTCACGGGAATTTATTCTTAATAAGCATTACATTTTTTTTATGGTTTGGTATTTTTAGCCAACAAAGTCTTTGAAAAGGACTTTATTTTTCCGCTATATTGTCTTTAAGGTTATTATAAGTATTTATGATATTTATCATATTTTCAGATATGAAACATGAAATAATTATAATTATGTATTGTAGTTAGACGTATTGAACAGAACAGATATAAGGTTTTATGTAGAGATTTTCGCATATTACTACTTTGTTATATTGCATAACAAGGGCATTACTATTAAATATCTATGTAAAATAAAACATTTTATTTTATTCTTATACTCGTATTGTTTATTATTGCAAACAGAAGGAATCGTGGTAAATATTATGCCAAGATTTCTATTATTGTATATGCGGATTATGCGTGTCACGCACTGTCATTTTTTAGCGCTCGTCGTCTCGCTCATTGCATTGCTATTCAGTATGTTTCTGCCGACAACGTAGAATTTAAATTATTTTTGATTAATAAGATTGGAACAATTTATGGCATGGAAAGCTTTTATTCTACTTGTCTATATTATTTTAAGTGAAAAGGAACTGTTTTAGGGAATAGTATACAATTGAACGTAAGCATGGAAATGTTTTCCTTATATTACTAACCCTTAGCAGAAATAGCATAATTTAATCACTATGAGATAACTGAGAGTATCTAAATAAAAACTCAAAAAAATATACTTTAAATCTCTTAAAATCCGAATTATAAATATCTAAGATATCATTCGTGTTTATATTTGGGAAAGCCTTGAAAGTAAAATGGAGTGGAATTCGGGTTATATCCAACATCTTGGCGAGAAAGAATCATTCGGAAATAAGTACATTTGAAACTTACCAACTAGAACGTATAAATACAATAATAATAATCTCCATGATAGTTTCCCTGTTTGACTTTAGGTCGCACACAGATTTTATTTTTTTTTTATCTGATTATTATTTTATTTTATTTTTACATTTTTTTCAATTATTTTTTAATAAGGATAATACCATCAAATGAATGCGGTGGTTGACGCTACCCAATAATAGAGATGCAAAGTTTAGTTACTTTTCGGATCCGAGGACTCGGATCCGTTTAACTATAAGTACTCGTTACATTGTATTAGGTACCGGTACCTATATGCACCGTTGTTACTTTATTCTACATGTCAATTTACACACGGTATT
>JANTOP010030626.1:0-11765 GCA_027564815.1 Symmerus nobilis | reverse complement strand
CAAATGAAATTTAGTGACTTTTAAAAAAGGCAGAAAAACTCACTTTTTGGAACTTCGATCGCCTGTAATTCCATCAAGTTCTATCTGATCATACATAAGTAGGATATCGTTGAAAAGAGGATAAAAGGACCTTTCGAACGAATATCCAAATATCCAATAAAATTTTTGGAGATATGATCAAATAACTGAAAGAAGTACCAAAAAACGTGTTTTTTGTGGTTATCTCGAAAACGATTCTTAAGAAAAAATAATGATTAGCATTTTTGGAAACTACGTCCCAAAATACATCGAAAAAATTCTATGAGAACCCAGATCCCGAGATGAAGCTGAAATCTGTAAACAAGTGTAATCCTTTACAAATATTCAACAAACGTTTTAATAGTGATCGAAGGATTTAGTTTTAGAAATGATAGAAAATTTTTCCGTTCATTTTATGGTAAGATCAGTATTTCTGATGACGAAATATTAATTTTCCAATAACCAACATTTAATTTTGTGGTGTCCAAATACTACCCTTACTTCATTAAGTAATATTTGTTTTTAAAACTAACGAATAATGTTGACGAATAATGTTGAGAGTAATTACAATTTATTAAAATCAATATTACTGGTAACAGGGAAAAAACTAATTTCATTTGATAAAATTTGACGAATTAATTTAAATGATCCTTTTGAATCAACGCAACAAATTTATGCAATTATAATTTAATTAATTATTTGTGTAATTATTAATGAATTCGAACCAAATTGATATCTCCCTTGCGGATTTCAACATTACATTTCCATATTTACAAAAGGACTTACTAAAATACTCTTAACTGTAACAAAATAATATCTTAAATTCATTTTATTTGTGAGTTTATAGAGTTGCTTGTTAGCCACACGCTAAGTAATTAAATCGGTCTGAAGTTCTAATCGCCTAGTTCTCGCAAGCGATTATTTATCAGATAATAGTTTAGTTCGTTAAGACCGGGTTCGGACCTATAACCTCCGTCCCGTAAACCCTATGCTTTTGTCCATTAAGTTAGCATCGGTGTTATAGCGGTATTGAGAGATGTTTATTGTATGATTTAGTAAGTGAAGCAGAATTCTTAGATTATTCAATTTTTGTTATAAATCTATAGATTGTCAAAAGTCAAGTCAAGAGTCTAGAGCAAGGGTCGGCAACCTAGGACCCGCGGGTCACCGAGTGACCCATTTGATAATTTCAAGTGACCCACGTGAGTTGTGAAAAGAAAGTTTAATATATAAACAGACAAAATTAACAATTGACCTGACGCCAATTATATTGTATTATACTCTACAGAAGAACCTAATCATTTATATTTTTAATTTAATTTTTATTGTTTATTTGATTTATGCAAAATTCTGTAGAACCGAATATTTTCAGTATATGTATCTCCACTTCAGTGGCGTGCAGTCTCATGCGCAGAAGTTGCACAGCGCACCTGAAATATCAAAAAATTGTAACCAACTTTGATTGCTGCAAATTTCAAACTCAAATTATTTCATCTAATAACTTTGAATGAGCTTTCGAAATTTTTCAAGCATTTCTTTTTTGGGAAAATTTTAAATTTTGTTAAAGGATCGTATTTGGATAGAAAATAGATTTTAAAATGTTAAAAATTAAATTTGGAACTTAAAGCTCTATTTGTGCTTTTAATAGCTTGAAAAAGCCTTCTGCCTAAATTCCAAATTTCATTTCAATTTAATGAATCGAATAAATATTCGATTCCAAATTTTCTAAAATAACATTTAAATTTAAGCTTTCAATGAGCTTTTGAGGTTCTAAAAGCTTTATTTTGGGAAAAATTAAAATTTCTTTCAAAGATCTTTGTTTGAATAGAAAATAGATTTTACAACGTAAAAAATAAGGTTCGGAAAATTAGGCTTTCTGGGAGCTTTTAAGTTTTTTCAGAGCTTTGGAACGAAATGTTTATTTTTAATATTTTTGTATTTTTCCTCAATTAATTTAGAAGCTTCCTATAGCATTATATTTTTTTGGAACCAAAGAAATTAATTGGGAAAAGAAATAAATGTTGCGATGTCCGATATTCAAATTTCTCGGTACGAGCCCTTACGAATTTTTGATTTTTATTATAGATAAATTTCAACTATTCCGAAATATTTAATTTATGTATTTTTACCTAACGTTTAAAGCAACTTTCTGCGTTTTTACATTTCTTCAGGTCGAAGAAATCTGCACACAAATTCTGCACATTTTATGAAGATGTTGACCTCACGCCACTGCTCCACTTTAATAACTTTATCCCGCAATTAAGCAGGGAAATATTTGGACAGCTCATATTCACCAAAAAATATTGTTTCGAAAATGAAAATACCACTGACCCGAAACGTTGGTTGGTTGGTTGGTTTTGACCCGCAGCCTGAAAAGGTTGCCGACCCTTGGTCTAGAGAATCTAGAGAAACGTTATATTGCGACATTTTGACCATTTTTCTAAAATTCATATTAATTATTAGTAATTAATTCAATTATTAACCAGAAGGCCATTTTCTTAATTACATTTATTAAATCAGCGCTCATGAAATAGTTATACATATTTAACTTTTAGATATTATCTCTTATTAAGGCTGAATAAATTCTATTATACATAAATGAGCCGTTTATTTTACAAAAAATATATAGTAAAAGTTTATATTTGCTTAAAACAATAGTTAACTTTCCTATTTTGTTACACCCATTCGTTTAGGTCTAAAATAAGTCCTATAAATGATGGCAAACATTTTTGACAAAAGTTATATAGATAGTTTCAAATTAAAAAACAAAATTGTTTAATAATTATCTCAAAACTATAAAAACATGACTTATCCCAGTTTGAAAATACACGGCTCATATATTTAATATAAATATATTCTGCAATGCCCCCTATGGATTTTTCGTTTACGAATTGAATATTAATTAAATTTATAAAATAATTACGCTTAAGACCACCACTCACGATCAATAATATAGATCCAATAATATTGCGACAATATTTCTAGAGGTATTGCGACAATATATCCACTAATAATTCCATAATATTGTTCTATATTTTTTTTATTTACACACTAATAAACCGTACGTTATCATTGTTAGCTATTATTATAAATAAAATAGATATACATGTACGTACATGTCCGATTCAAACATATCGCCGCTTATACGGCAAAATAGCGTAGTAACTATTAAAAAATTACAAACACTGAAAATATTCTTCACAATATAATTGCTGCGTGCCACTGGCGATAAGCAGAACAGAAAAAATATTTGACTCTACAATAATATTGCCAAAGCCTGCAATATAAAATACACGGTTAATAATATTACCAATATAGAACAATATTACTGACGATGAATGGGATCTTATAGAAATAAAATTTTGAAGAAAAATTCACATTTCAGAGTACTAAATAAATACTTTATAATAACCTAAAATAAGTCGTCCACATCCTGTGCTTTTCGCTTTCGTTTCTTCGGCAGTGCATTCCCTTTCAACACATCCAATCGTCGTCGTTTCGCTTTTTTCTTTCGTTCTCGATCACCATCTTTACGCTGTGCAGCCGCTTGTGGATCTGTCACCTTTAATTGAGCCACTTTACGCTTACGTTCTGCTCGTCGAACCATCAATTTACTTTGATGTTGCGATCTTAATTTATTATACAACTCATGCCCGATACGCTTACATATACGATTACCAACTTTTATGGCTAATTGTCTTAATTTTGGATCGATATTTTTATCTTCTTCAGACATCTCACGTACGAGTGGTGATAATATACTTGTTATTAGCGTTGACAAATTGTCATTGGATAGCATCTGGACGACGGCTTCGAGCCAATGAAATGCAGCAGTTCGCTGAAATAAAAAAGAAATATCTTACTCCGATTCTATTAGAATAACATGTACCATAATGATAGTCCGTATTTTTTATAACAATCGACTTTTATTGTAATCCCAAAAACCTGTTAAAACAAGGTGTTTTCTATCTGCCTACCCTCCTGCACATTCTTCAACGACTATATGTGTGATACGTACGTGAAATGCTAACTAATAAAATGAGAAAACGTTCGAGAGAATAATCTTTATAATACAATATTAGGTGCACAAATTTGTCAATAAAAAATCTAAAAACCTTTCTTGGCGCCAACTAAGAAATTTGTCCACACCGACCTGGCAACACTACATACCATCCTATTGCAAGTACACATTTTAGACGAAATTTTCCCATTAAGTTTTTTTTTATTTTTCATTCATTGCTGTTAAGGGGAGGTTTCGGTATAATTACATAAACTTTGAAAAAATTTTTTGAGGACCTGTTGTGACTTAGAGGTCTGGTTTTTATTATCAAATCTTTATTGAACTTTAATCTATTGACACAATTATTATTATTTTTTTCCTAACAAAATGGCGTCCAATATGGCAGCTTCAAATTCAATCCTTTTTCAAAACATTCAATCTTTTTTCAAACTTTTTTGCGAAGAGCATAGCGTCATCAAATCGTAATCTATAAACATGATAGCGTCATCAAATCGTAATCTATAAACATGAGAAAAAGCTAGCCATCAAGGGAACATTATGAAAAATGGGGTAAACCTATAAAATATTAAAAAACGCAAAGAAACGGCGGGTACTTGAAAAAAAAAGTGATTTTTCATTTTTCGCAATATTTTTTAACTTTGGCACTCTGCAAAAAATCTTTAATGTTGACAATTTTATCATGTTGTAGGTTAATCTCATGGAGAAAATTGTTTACTTTACTGGGGCAAAGAAAGAAGTAAATTGGTTGAGTGGTTCAGAAGCTAGACTCTTCGCAGATTTGGAGTAAAACGCGATTAAAGTTTGATTGTTTGATTTAAAATTAAAAAATTTTTAGTGGATAAATATTTGAAGGGTGTATTCTAGACCCTTTGGAGATGCCAGAAATGCAAAAAAAATTGAAAAAGGTGTAACCTACCCTTAAAATCTGTGTAGCGGCATAAATAATTCGTGGATCGAAAAACCCTTTCACCCACATATACTAGATACATATAGCTTTCATATAATGTCGAAAAAAAATCGATTTCTCCGAAAATTTTTACCGAAACCTCCCCTTAACTTAAAATATAAAACTTTTATATTATAATTCTCCAACTCTTGGTAGGACTCTTTCATAGACCTATCATTTGTGACCTGCCGAATATTTCGCCCATACATATGTATATTGTGACATCTCGTCATTTGAAAGTTTACCATGCAATTTAATGGTCGTTTATCATTCGTACAATATATAAAAATCACGCAATCGTAATACGAAAATGGAAAATATGAGACGGTCGTACCGTACTATCCCGAATAATGAACCGGCCAAAATAGTGTGCCACTGGTATTCTTTACGGAGAGTTCACCCCACGTCATCGAATAGTGTACCCACAGTACATTATACGAAATAATAAGATACTACGAAAATTTAGGTGGTCAGAATTGGTTAGAAATCATCATTGAACTGAAGGCTGTACTCGTAAGCAGATTAAAAAATTTAAAGAGACTAGTAGTGTTATAGATCATCTGACACCTATGCATATTTGTTCAGTCCGTAAACGAGAAAACATGCCCGTTGCAAGCGAAATATGCACGCTGCATATATGTGTGGCAAAATATTTTGGCTAGTGTTGATACCAAAAATATCGCTTGACCTCTAATACGTCTCTTTATGGCGAACTTTGCGGAAAGATCTTCGTCTACATCCCTATAAGATCCAGTTCACGGAAAAACTAAAGCCTCGCATCGTCGCAGATTGGTCGATTGTGTCGTAGAAGAACAGGTATGGAAAATCAACTTCTGTAATGAGGCACATTAGATAACTCAATGATACCTGACTTTTTGTTAATAACGTTAATCAATGATACCTAAGTTTTTGTGGCCAGAATTGGAAGATATTGATTTGTAGACACGTGATTGCAACGGAACGGCCTACATACAATTCTTGTGAAACATTTTATTCTGTGAAAAATTTGATGGTCGTTCAATCCTCGAGATTTGGCGACCTCAATTGGCCACCCAAATCGTGCGATTTGACACCGTTAGGCTTGTTTTTGTGGGATTACGTGAAAGGGCGCAAACTTTTGATGATCTTTAGGACAACTTCAGTCACGTTATGGTCGAAAGATAGATAGACGTAATCCAGAAAATCATCGTGGTAAGCGAGAAAGTTATTGTTATTATTTTGTTTCATGTGTAAGAACCAAATTATCGATTAAAATAAATAATATCCAGAGTTTAAAATGAAATGAATATCAGTTGCGTAGTCTTACATTGCTTGTAAGTAAAAATTTAGGTAAAAATTATAATCTATTGTGAATTGCTAGAACAGATATACAGTATTTTAAATATAAATAACTTGAGTTCTAGATGGACTAACGATCCCTTCAGCCTTTGTCATCCGTTATGTATTCTCAATTTATTTATATACCCAAACCCGAGCCCAAACCTGTTTTTATACAGTAATACGTTCCAAAGAATATCTTATGTAAAAAAAATCGTGTAAAGAAATACAAATTTGGTTTTATAATAAAGATAGTTTGCAATTTTGCATACTTATTTTATTTCATTTCATATTCAGCAATCCGCATTGGTCAGTGTGGTGAATTAGGCCAAAAACCCCCCAATGAAAAAATCTTGGGGGAGGCCTATGTTCAGCAGCAGACTTCAACAGGCTAATGGCCATTTTATTTTCATATTATAACATTTGAAAGTCTTCTAAAAACAAAATTAATGGGACTTCAGATTGTTAAAAATAGAAATAATATAAATAGTCACAAACGATTAAAAATGGTGCCAAGCGAATGGCGCCTAATTTAGATAATTTTATGATCTCTTAACATGTGTAGAAGTTTATAACAATGTATTTATATATTTATATATAGATTTTATAGCGGAGGAAACTACCCCTTTACTCATAACAATGAAAATAAACTCCTCCATGTATTTGGATATGCTGCAAGCTGCAATCAGTTCTCATACAATTTCTAGAGGATCATGATTAAGTTAACTTAATATACCAACAAAACAACGCCTCTGAACATACTTCCAAGCAGTCTCGAACACGAACATACCATTAATGGAGTGGCCGGCTTGTACCGGACTGCAACGCAATAGAAAATCTTTTAGGAATATTGACAACAAAACATCATACCAAATATTAGACACTGCCAATTCGAACATTTCTAAAGATTAATTTCTATGATCGTGAACAGCGACTCAATGAATGTTTAAGTACAAAATGAATTATATTCGGTTTTCCTTAATAATGTTTTTAATGTACATTTAAATCATTAAATTTATATTAGGTTTAATAAAAAAACTAATCGTATAAATTATTTCATTATTATAAAACTCAAACAGATAAATAATAATTTAAAGAAAAGATACTTTTATAATAAAATTAAAGTGTGGCCATACGAATATATATGACTGCAGAGTTGATAATAGATTCATCGAAACTATCGACACAAAATTATATTAAATCCGTAGGAATTTATATCAAATCCAGATTTTAATTTACAATTTTTAAGACCAATAGCCCAGTAATAACATTTAATTTAATTTAATTTAATTTAATTTACTACCCTTTTTTAATAGATTTTACTTATAATCAGCTTGTCGAGTCAAATAAAAATATAAGCATTAGCCAAGATTATTCAAATGAATTTATTATCGTTTGTTATAAAACAAGAAAGGTGTCTCCTCGTTCTTTCTTCGTTACGATTGTAATAAATCAAAATTCGGGGTGATTTTATATCCGGAAATAATTGAAATAGTAAATAAGATTTACTGAGACTGAAATGTAGCGTAAATATTGAAAAAAAAACTTTCTTACCAATATTACACTGTGCGGGCTTCTGGCAACTTCTGCATTAATTACGTAACGAATTCGACGAAGTAACCATCCTAAATGTATCCTTATTCTTGCTTCTCCTTCATTGTCATTTAATTCATTCGACTTCAACGGCATTGGTATATCTCTTAAAATTTTTGCTACATAAATTAGACATTTCATCACCTGCTCAGCTATGTCCGTATCCGTTTCTTCTGGTAATAACTGAGCACACAAATCTAATATCAGTGATTTTATTTGATCCAATGGGTTTAAATACAAATAATCATTTTCGATTTTCAATGTTGACTTTCCATGCAAAATAATATCTTGAATAGATTTAACATTTATTTTACTTAAGATAATTTCTAATCCTCGAGCTGCTTTCAGTCGAACCCAAACATGTTCATATGCTAATAATCGTTGGCACTCATAGGAAAATGAATCGATATATTTAATCATATTACCACAATCAAAAATCTTCGGAAATGTATCGATAACCTTCAAAATAGCATTTAATGATTGTATCAATTGATGATCCTTATTTCGTTGTTGTTGTTCCACTTCTAACTCCTTTTTATTGGATTCCATAATATCTTCGTCATCGTTATCAATGTTTAATGTTTCACTTGGTTTAATTTTAGTTATATATTCGTCATCTCCATTGGATATACGAACAAACCGACCAGGCTTATTATTATTAAGTGAAGACAAAGAGAGTTGATTTATCAATTTCGGAAAAACGATTGAAAGGCGTGGATAAAAGTTTTCTTGTTCAACATTAATGAATCGCATACAAAGTAAAGCTCCCATTTCTCCATGAATAGTCTTCGAATCGGACAATAGTATAAGAACGATATTAAATAATTGTTCTCGAGTATTTTTTTCCAATTTTGAGATTAATGCTTCAATACATTGAGCTACTTTCGACCGACATTCCGTTGATTCATCGTCCACGAGACGAGCACCCAACGACATTAATAAAAATCCAGACTTATCGGATAATACGTTCGCAGGGAACCGCTTTATAATCGAATGTAATATTTCTATTGTTGTCAATCGTCCTACTTCTACTTCGTAGCTTAAATTTCGCACAAAAAATTTCAAAATAGCACCAACTCGTTTACCCAATGGGTAATCCATCAAATAATTTACGATTAATCCTTTGCATTCCTTTTGAGTTGACGTCGATTCCGATGTGATAGCCAACGTTGATAATTTTTGCATAACATCATATATTTCGGGGACCTTCAATTTTCGACCGATAATAACTCGCAACAAAGCAAATGAAACACTTTGTTTTTGACTGTCATACAAATTTTGTTCAACATACAGCAGTAATGTACGTAGCTGATCAGCCGATATTTTAAAATAGGCAGCACATCGTAATAATGAAACAGTTGCTTTAAAAGAAGTTTTCACTAATGCATAATTATCGTTGGCTATCGATAGACCAGCCGTTGCATATTTATGCAGAATATTAAAAATTTCTTTAGCGATGTCATCCACATTTTCCCGTAAATATTTTAGATTCATCTCACGATTCCATATCGAAGTTAGACACTTAAGTGCAAAAACGGTCACGTTCAAATGTGAACTTTTCAACGAAGTCACAACAATTGGCATTAACGGTTCAATGAATGGTTGATAATTAATCTTTAATAGTTTTCCCCGTTTCAAAATCATATGAAATAATTCTAATCCCAATTCCACGATTACGTGAGCATTCGCTTGAACGTTAGTTTGTATCGGTCGAACAACATTCGTTCGAAAACTGGGTGCAGCGGGTATTATAAATGTGTCGGGTTGTTCTTTTCTTATCAACATTTTCTCTGCTTCGCTTAACACCAGTTTCTGTGAATTCGGTAACAGCTCAGGTATACTCTCCGATATTGTTCCATAAATAAACATAATTAACGATTCTAACGGAATGTGTT
This sequence comes from Symmerus nobilis, assembly GCA_027564815.1. Lineage (NCBI taxonomy): Eukaryota > Metazoa > Arthropoda > Insecta > Diptera > Mycetophilidae > Symmerus > Symmerus nobilis. The sequence continues at coordinate 1,975 of JANTOP010030626.1, read as the reverse complement.
TATTCAAAATCAAACCGGAAACAATTTTCTGAAAACATTCCTGCACTTTCGTAACAACTTTCTTGGATTGTGATTTTTCCAAATATCCTTTGAAAGGGGTAATCAAATCTAACATACATTCTTCCGTTATATTATAAGCTAATATATAAAGTGCTAAATAACTTTTATTGCTCGGCTTCGCCTCAGGAGTACTAAATCCGATTTTCTTAATCTCTTTCTCTTCGGCGGTTCGACCGAATATATCATTCAAACATATCGACAACACATTTTGAAGATTCTTATCCACGTCTCCTCTTCGAAACATGGTCTTAAAACCATCTAAAATACTGTACATGGTTACAGTTAGAACATGCAATTGAAATCCGCGAGTGAGAAGTGCAATTAAGTGATCTAGAAGGATTGGTAGATAACTTGTACCAACACAAATCATTATATCCCTTAAAACATCTCTTGTGGCCATTCGGACTGATCGTAACGGCGATTTTAAGAAATTACATACTTTAACGAGAATTCCTGATAGACTTTGATCTGAAATGGAGTAAAATTTGATATTACATTACATATTTAGACAAACCCACATACTATAGTCATCTTCTTTGCTAGAGATGCGGTGTACACTTCACTCCAATGTTTTCAAATTTCACATTAGAAAGACAGAGATGCAAATAAAAGGTGCACACCACACCTCTAGAAAAGAAGATGACTTATAAGTCAAAAAGGTTAAAACTATAAGGATGATAACCATAACGGCGAAAAATTGCACATACGAATAGAAATTAACTAACTACTATTTGCCGAAATAACCGAATTATATGCTGTACGGTTACGCTATTTATTCATATGGTTTTCGAATATATTTCCGGTATTACTATTTTAGTCTAACATCCCGACTAAGGTTGACCTTCACCCATCTGTTTTCCAAATGAAAGGTATTTTTGAACCTACATAATATGTAAACAAACAAATCGCGGTCATCACGACAAATCTAATATCAGGTCAAGGATACCCTTAATTAAAAATAATGTAATTAATTTTTTTTTTATTTCTACACTTATTTGTTTTCTCAAAGAATTCAGTACTAATCGAGAGTACATATACCTATAAGGTACAAGGAAAAGTTAGGTTGTCTATCTTTTACTGCTCCCTATATCGGGTTGCCAGGTATAAACTGGTGAGTTGGTATATATAAATTGCATATCACTATTTCTTCAGACAATGTATTCTTTTATTCTTATTTAGTAAAGCTTCAAATCCAAACTAAAATCTTTTTAACCACTATGAAGGTGTTGATAAATATTTTCTAGCGTACTTAATTTTTCTTGTAATGTCATACGAAATATTCATGTAGATTTTTACCTCCATACAAAATTGGTCTAATCGGTAACTAATTCGTCTAAACCAATAGATGTAGCACCAAACAAACAGTAAAACTCATTGAACCTTTTGTACACATATTTAAATTAGATTTGTTTAAGAGTAGATTATCATTTGAAATATAAAGTGGTTACTTTCGCTGATAATAAATATTTGACATTTCGATTGGTTTGAAACTGAGTTTCAAAAGTTTTAGAGACACTTCATTAGACTAGTTTTTACTTCTTATCCACGACAATCGGGGTCCATCTATTGGCCCACAATAATTTAATTTTCCCTACGTTTGATGATTTTCGCAACGCAATTACAACGAAATAAAGTACGCTAATATTTTCTATTGAAACTTACAAATTATGTGAAGGAGCTGAGTTTAAAAGCAATTATTAGACATTAATTCACTATTGTGACGCGTCGTGACAAAAGGGACCTTATCTTGCCAGATTAAAATTATCAGTACAAGACAAAACATGAGTTTAGGTCAAAATTTCATGTTTTGGGTTTTTAACGCCAAACGCTCCCTACACATCTCAAGATCAATTAACAAGTGAAATAACTTTAAATTTTAGCCGCTAAATAGCATAAAAATCTATTTTTCCAAACC
>JANTOP010030615.1:0-11766 GCA_027564815.1 Symmerus nobilis | reverse complement strand
TAATAAATTTAGATGATTGATAAGTTGTTTGTGTTTTATTTCAAATTTCCGGGTACTTATTTGACAGAATGTATATTGTATTTTTTTTATGTCATTTCGCATCCATGTTCTGAAAATTACAAAGTTTGGTTAAGTCGTATGGTTTTAGGCGTTAATGGGTTAATTACATCGATTTTAACTTGATTGTTCCACCGACTTTGAAAATTGCAATTATACATTAACCACAAGTCCCTAAAATGATATTGAAGCTGAATAGTCGACTAATAATTGAATAAATTTTACATGACAATAACCGACTACATTAACCGAGCGAAATAGGGTACAAAAAAATACTGAACTAGAAAACCAGAAAAGGGTTGAACAGATTATGTACTTATAAATTAGATACATAGAACGTCAAAGTTGCGTCAATGTCGTAGACGGGATTATCTCTGCACGTCTATTATATACGGTGTGGAAGTGATTTTAACGTTTCTCAATAAATTGTATACTGCTTTGATTTGTATAAAACTAATAATAATTTAGTAATAGTAATTACATAATTTATAAGAGCTTTTGTAGTGCGTACTACATACGTTTATTATAAATATATTTTTTGAAATAGTTTTTGTCATAAATATTTTTGATTTGCATTCAAATTGAACCCTTTCAGTATCTAAGCCTATTCTTGAGCGTGAGCTGAAATTTCGAATTTTACTATGCATTATAATAAACGCATAAATAATGACGCCTTATTAGTTTTTATAGTAGAAATATTTCTACGATGAAAGACGTTATTAAGTTAGCCGTTTCCATATCAGATAAACAGAATAAGGCCAAGTTAACAGTACTGATATTGACCCGCTAGTTGATTAATGTCTTCTGCAGTACAGGTTTTTTATAATATTTGAAGGGGGTATATTAAATATATAAAAATTTGAATAGGGCAATGAAGATTTATGTAATTTAATTAAATCAATAAATAAATTTAGACGCGAATGTTGAAAATGACTATAGGAGAAGTGGGTATCTTTATTGTATTGTCCTTTTCCTTTCCTTTTGATTCATTTTCGAAAAACTATACTTGTATTGTAGGTGAAAATCATTGAATAATATTTATAACCTTACATGACATCATTTATCAATTATGTTTCATTTTTTTCGCGAGTTTAATGGTCCTTCCCTCATGTCACCTAAATATCTCGAAATGTAAATGATATACTAAACAGTACATAAATTAGTTTAGTAGTTTTAATCTAAGAACATAAGTTGATTTGATCATGCTCATCATAGTTGAGTTATTTCTATAATGTATAGTGATATTACCAACAAACAATTCTGTGGACACAAGCAATAACGGCTTAAGTGTACTTAAGACAAAATTGAGTTTTCAGCACCATGGTGCTCTCCATGTACGATTACGTATACCCACAAAAATTCTCATCCCAATTCTTTAATTTGGCCAAAATTTAGCTATTTGAAGAAATGCATAACCGCGTAAGTTTATGTATTTGAATAAATTTATAAAACTTTAAATCGCTCTCCTGAAAAATTGCAAAAATCGACTTAAGCCGTTCTTGCTTGTTGCCACAGAATTATTAAAGGTAGCTATGAATAATTATCAACTTGATCATTTGGAAATAAAATTTGCAGTTAAATAATTTACATTAAAACCACTAGTATGACACAGATCCAGTAAGTATTGGAGTATCTACGGTTATATTCCATAGGCGACAAGCAAAACAAAGAATTACTACATGTGGTGCCTATCACAAAACTCATACATACATATCCACTACCATGTATAGTAACTATTATAAAATTTAATAAAAATTTAAATAACAAATATAAAAAACATATTGATACTTGCATGAAATTGGTGGAACTTTCTCTGTGCTAAACTTAAGCCATATAAAAAAAATATGTACTTTAAGTCGACTTAATAATATGATTTAAATTGTAGGAAAAAAACTAATGGTACAAACATTTTGTATAAAGTAAAAGCAAAACAAATAGAAATTAATGCAATTCAACAATTAGTAATACTAATTATTCTTTAATTATTTTTGAATTGAATCAATTAAAAAAGATTTAATTCTTTTTATAAATTAAAAGCGATCAACAATATATTTTTGGAATTTCTTAGAATTAATTCACAAGTTTTAATGTTTCTTTTTTCAAATTTGTTGACCAATACGTATAATTACCTTTCTTAATAATGATTAATTTTATTAATATAAATGTGATATTAAACGATTATGATAATTTGTTAAATATATAATATTAATTTCAATATACATATATAAATATATATAATAGAAAATTTAATTAAATTTATATAAGCCCGAGCAGTAAAGTTTTTAATATTTTTTATTTAATCAGAATTTATTTCAAACCATTCTATATTTTATATATTGCACATTTAAATTAATTTCATAAATAACTTTTAATTATTTAAATACAGCGATTACTTTATAACTGATTCAACGCAGATTTAAAACTATACTAAATTAATAACATTACGTTAATAAATGTTTTGTCAATCATTTTTAAAGTTAAAAATTTTACCATAAATAATTCCATCATTAATGATAATCATTTTTAAATTATACCGTAAATTGAATAAAAAAAGCTAAGTTAAGTATTTTTGCGGTCAAATAAACTGACCACTTTAGGTAATGTTTAGTAAGTATTTTCAAGCAAAAGTGCGATAGGCGTTTAAATAAAGTTTGTCATAGGATTAACATTATTATTTATTAGCAATTTAATTATCATAGTATTGAATGTTAGGTTAGGTTCATTATTTTAATTGATTATAGATGCCTAACTATTTATAGGCTATTTAAAAATTATATAGAATTAATTATTCGTTTATTAATATTATAGATCCCTGTTTACCACGCCTATACCCATTTTACCCAAATTGCTCGAGCTTTTAAAGCTTCATATATTAATTGTATTATGTTTCGCACTCAAGAAAGCTTCGTTGGTAATCACTGTTATAGATAAAAAAAAACTTATTCTGAGAAGATTAAGTCTCGAATAGTTGCTAATTGAGAGGTCGAAAGGCATCATTTACTTATTTAAAAATATTAGAATTTAAAACGTATAGGTAGTTTATTGTATTATTTAAATTAGACTGAACTGAAATTAGAAGGAAAATGTCGAAGCTAATTTAGCAGGGTTGCGGGGGTTATAATATGATTTGTATTTAAATTTTCGTTGCCCCGACCTTATTTCTAATATTGCTTAATTATTTAGGGCTTAATCTTAAAGACATAGTTACGTAACAATATTGTTGCGTAGTATCATTGACAAGTTCTAGTGCTTTACGAAAATTCTACAAACAACAAAAAATTGTGATTTTGGTCCCGGCCTCTTTCGATATCGATTCAGTTTCAACAGTTTCAGAATTTGTAAGTGTTGAAAAATATTCTTATATACGTACCTACATTATCGTTTTGCCATTCGACTTACAGTTACGAATACAGGGTAACCCAAAATGTCGCAAAATTCAATAATATAACGCTAATATCTCCCAAATGGCTCATTCGATATATCAAATGAACGATATTGAATGGAGAATTTGGTAAGTATTATAAAAAAGTTTTGTTGCTTTATCAAGTTTAAATGTTTCAATGTTTGAAGAAATATCAAGAAATGTTTAAATTTCCTAATCAAGAGCCGATTTTCATGCCCTCACACCACCCCTAAAAATGTATTTTTTCCAAAGCACTAATCTTAATTCATATGATATAAAAAATTTACATTGGCAGAAAGCGTGGTTTTTGAGACAGAATTTCTATACATTCGCTTCCCTAGTAACGAAATACTCAGTCATTTGAGGCATTATGGAAGAATAAATACTACTTTATTACTATTAGGGACTTGCATAAGTTCTAGCTGCTTCCTGACAGATGGTGATATCTTAGCCTTCTTGCATCGGACAATAGTACAGCCAACTTCATCGCGAAGCTCCACTATTAATTTCTTCAAATGGGTTCAATGCATACCCTCGCGTGGTGTAGGGGGGAGAGGAGGTCTGAAAATTCCAAATAGCATGCAGGGTCGAGAGAAATTCATTTCAATGTGCTTTCCAAGAGAAATGATAATCAATGTTGTAATGCAATAAACCTAATCAATTATTTTTTTAAAAATCGTTTCTATTCAATGTATTTGGTAGGAATGATGTCTATTCGGGTGTTTCGATGGCCAAAACCAAACATATATCCGAATGGAATGCAATTAGCATTTTTATGAACCATTAGGCAAGACCATTTAGATATTCTAAAATCTTTAGAACACAATACATAGCCGTGCGTTTTTTTAGTTGCATATAATTTTATATAATTGTATTAATTATGAAAAATATGTCAAATCAATAAGGCTTATATGGAGCTCGAAAGTGACTATTTTTTTTTCAATTCCTGTTATTTTATTCGATAGATCTTATGAAATAAAAAATACGACACATTTATTTCTGACGCACAGTTTCCGAGAAATGTGACGTCATAATTTGGCAAAATATGAAAACATAGTGTACCGATTTTTCTATTAGATATTTATTTGAAAGACAAATAAATAAGAGGAATCGGACATTTAATTGTTCAAAACGGAAGCGGGTGGACAATTCAATCAACATATACAAATTATTATTTGATTCTATGATAATTATTTTTATTAGAATAATTATACATAAAAAAATTTACAATTTCTTATATCTACTTCTACCTAATCACCACAGGCCCATCAATTTATTCCGCGTGATAATCCACCGTCTGTTTGTTCTTGATTCATTCCAATGGTTCGTCTTCATTTAATTTTCACTTTCACTTCACGTTCAATCGCCGTCACTGTGCCGCTATATCACCCAGTTTTTCTTTTTATATCACATATTTTCTTTTAAGTTATTTCTCGCACTATTTTCTGGTCGGCGTCCTAAAGCTTAAAGCTCTGTCTAAAAGTTTTTCTTATATCTAAATCCCTGTTTACCACGCCTATACCCATTTTACCCAAATTGCTATCAATCACTGATCTAAATATTAATTGTACCATAATATCAAACAAAAACATACGTAACTCTATTATATATTAATATAATATAATAACTGACATATTTTATTATATTTTAATTTTAATTTAAGTCTTTATCTAAGTGCTTTAATAAATGTCGTTACAGAAGGAAGTTTGTAAAATAAATAGAATTAAAACTACCCGTCCGATTTTAATGATCGAGGGTGTTTTAGATAGAGAAAATACGGTAAATTTTAGGAAAAAATAAAAAAATAGGGGTGGCCGAAAAACTACACTGAAAAAATTTTAATATGCTTTATGCAGATATGCTTTTTTTGTGTTTTTATTTGCTCTAATATATTATAAAGTAAAAAAAAATTGGACATATATTATTTTTTGTTTAATTTATTATGAATTTTATTTTTAGCTGTGTTTAAATATTTCTTCATTTTTTTAATATTTTGTTAGTTAAATTAAATTATGTGTATGGTATACTGAGGCATTGAAAAAATTAAAATTTATGTATAATATGGTTTAATTCCAGAATTATTTGTCAATGTCCAATGACATAATGGATCGAATTTCGAATATTTTAATTTAATTAATTTAAATTCGCAAATCTATTTTTTTCCGGAATTTTATGCCAGCGGTATTCTTCTTTTAAATATTCGAACTGCATTGATATTTTCAGTATTTTTCCCCATTCCCCAAGATATTAACGATAACCCGTTTTTCGCGACCTTTCACCCCGCGTAAAATTGTTAGCGGAGTTCGGATGGATGGGGAACTTTAAGATCTTATTTAGAACTACTTCAATAATGTCTCTACAAAAATTCAGCTTTCCGCCACTTATTTCATAGAAGCCTTCTACTTTGAGGCGGGGTTGCTCTTATTGTATAGCCTTGTTCATAAAGTAATAGTTGAACTTGACAAACATATATTTTTTTAAATTTTGTAATAAATTAAAATAATGTTTAAATCACATTCAATAAATATAAATTAGAGCACCTACGGTTAAATGTGAGCATAAAAAGCTATCGTTATCCTTAACCATTTTACCGTATATATTATTCCATCAATTATTATTGAATAGAAATTGCATATGGAGACCACGAAATTGCTTATCAAAAAGTATGACAGTTGATGCAATTTTAAATGGAAAGCAATTATTGGATTCCATCTCCGAATCAATTACTGTTTCAATAAATTTGACGTTTATCAATATCATTCATTGTTTTCTTTATTTTATTTTATTATTTATTAAACATTCTTTAGTGCATTTAGCACAGAAATTCCGGCCAACGCAATTAGTTGTTGCCTTGAAACCATTCTTACAATTTAATCAGAAAAAGACATTTTTTTATAAATACACAAATTGCTCCATAAGTTGCTTCACAAATTGCTTTATTATTAGAAAAAAAACCAAAAACTCAAATTCGGTAAAAATGTCGTATACGCTGAGTGTGGTAAGGACGACAGAGTAGTCTGAAAGCAATATTATGAATACCTCATTTCATTTTTAACTGATTTCAAAAGTGAACACCTTTCTGAATAGGTTATAAAATTTCCTATAACATGATATATACTTGTAGATGCGATTAAAATAACCCCCTTATAATTGGAGATTTTTTTTTCTGGGAATTCTAGGAATTTCTCTATTAATTATTTTTGGTACAAATTTTCATGATCTTGCGAATATCGGTGATTATTTTCCAACTTCTCTACTTCATATTTGTTCGATTTAAATAATTCTTAATTATTTATATTGTACCTCGGATAAATTGTCCATCACCATTCATCAATGGAAATTTTAACGTAAATTGGAAAATTAAACAGAAATATTGAGATTTCGAGAGAATCAGTTCAATTTAAATGTATTAGAAATAATGTTATAAAATTGAAAGACTCTCAGACTTAAAAGGAAAATTATGAAAATCCGGGATTTCTCGAGAAACCAAGAATAGCAATTTTCCAAATTTAATTTATTGAAATGTTTTATAAAACTTCTAATATTAGTCTGGACCCTTCCGAATAAAACTTATTAACCTCGATGCAGTAACAGCTGGACAAGTGTGGTGCTTCCACAAAATACAATTTTTGCAGACATATTTTTTCAAAAACAGTTTTTAAACAAATTATAGAAAGCAAAGAATTATGGATGAAAATTATTGAATAAGACTATAATTTTATTAACTGAGAAGGTTCGATATAAATTCATTTATAATACAATATTTCTTTCTTCTTATCCTTGCAATGAATAGTGACATACTATGCTTGTAAATTTAATTCGAGGACATCATGTATACTTAATTCTGTTTAAGGGGTCAGTTCCCAATCTTTTTTTCAAAAAGTCTATTTTTCAAATACCACAGATTCTTATAGTAAACATACGTAGAATTGATATAGAAACTATAATTTTGGTCAGGAAGTCGATCGAATGGATCGAATTTTGGTCGAAAACAGATCGAAAAACGCGAGATAATGGAAAGGGTTTCGGGGTTTTCGTATATAATTGTCGAGAAAAAAAAAGTAAATCGCGTTTATCTGAAAACTATGTTTTTCGACCTTGCATCCTAAAAAAAAAACTGTCCTACCTATCTAATATAACTGAAATTTTTATGGTATATTCTACACATGTATGTTTAGCTATCGTCGGAACCGGGATTATGATTATCTATTAATATTTAATCCATTTTTTTAAACAATGTATGTTAAAAAAAACGGTGGAAAATTTCAAAATTCCGCCATTTTGTTTTTTTTAACCGTGGATGTGGATATTTGTGGTTTGCACCACAGCAGCAAGTTTTCTCTTCAATGATCTCTTTGAATTTTTTTTTAGAAGCTCCAAAGTAGAGTTATCGTGCACACCTGATTCAAATAGTGGCAATTTCAGACAGCTATGCCAGCGAGATTTTGCACTAAAAAAAAATAGGAATTTTCTGTAGCACTTTAAGATTTCTTTTTTACGTAAACAAAGTTTGAAGTAATAAAATAAATTCTTCTATGAAAAAAAAAATGTTTGAAAAAAGTCTTCGAGACTGGGAACTGATCCCTTAATACGAATAAAGTATTTTGAAGAATATTATATAAGTACAAAAACGTATTGAAATAATATAAGTAATGGATAAGCATTTATTTTTTATTTATAAGAAATATTCTCTTTGGGATAATTACAGTTTTCGTGCTCTATTCCTTTGTAAATTAAATTCATTAATTAAGATATTTGTCCATGAAATATTCTTTTTACTAGAATAAATATTATATAATATTATACTAAAAAGTAAGATTTCTAAAAATATCACAGAAAGAAGGCAGGGTTGATTTATACATTTATACATTTATAGCAACAAAGCTTATTTATTAAATACTTATGTATTTATATACATATAATATAAGCGCTTATATCAAATTGTCAACTTATTTAACTCGCGTGGGACCAGATGAATGTCAAGAGTAAGTGAGTATTTCAATACGGAAATATAATTGTCACAACCTTGTAATGCGTTTATTATACAACATCCCTTACGAAAAGATCAGGTACAATGGATGGAGGAATAGATAGAGGAAGTCACTTTTTCACAAATATACGTATCGAATGCTGTAAACGTAATCGAGAAATATGCAAGTAAACGTGTGAAAAATGTGAAACATATTTATTTGTAATATTAATGGAGTTATACTCGGTATATGTTATATTGCAAACCAATAGCAGATAAGATATAAAATGATAATATCCCTTACATATAAAGGCAGTAACGAGTAATTTAAATTTTATGCAGATATCCAGAAAGCTACATATGTTTGAGATTTAAACTCCAAATTTGGTCGGAGATTTGCACTGGCTAAATGTGGTAAAAAGAAAAAGCTTGACAAAAAATACATTGGGGGTTTCTTATTTAATTGGTAAAAAGCAAAATCGAAGAATCGAAATTGGTGAAATCGTAACGAAATCGGGTTTTATAAGACTCGTTAAATTTAAGATTTTAAAATTATTGCTTAATAATTTTTTGTGATCAGCAGACATGAAAATTTCAAGCAAATTTGAAAATCTGCTAAAATTTTAAATATTTTCTGAAAGTCGACAAATTTTATGAAATTAGATTATAGTGGAAAATCGAAATTTGATATTGATCATAGAATTGAAATTTATTCGAAAATCAAATAATTTTGTTATAATTATCAGATTTTAAAATATCTATAATGATATATCGTATTAAATTTCATTCTCTTAGATAAATAAGAGACTATAATATTATTGACTTAAAATCCAAGGTCTCCCCAACATTGCTGTTGCCTTTATTTGTTTATTTGTATGTTTGTTTGTTCTCGAGGTTTTGTATAAATGGTTATTGAGGAAAGGAATGTAGAACAAATTATTGTTGAGTTAACTCTTTTGAAAAACATTTTGTTTGGGAGTCATTCCAGTTCAAAAATCAACACAATTTTAAGTCATTTTCCTCAACATCTCCGATTTTAATGAAATTTTACAGACGCGAACTATTCATATAGACTTACAAAAATACCAAATTTTATCAAGATATGTCAACTCGTTTTTCAGTTAAAAGTTGTAAAAAATTTGACAAGAATTGCAAAGTGGCATTTTTTGAATTGCTATAGGAGGTCTCCTAATTAAGCTAGAGAGCTGGGTGAGGTGTTATTTTACAGCATTTTTAATGCTCTTTCCTGTGGTATACAATATAAGATTAAAATTAGAAAATCTGAGATGATGAGGCTTATTCAGTGGTTGATTTGACCTGGAATTATTCTTGGGTTAAATGTTTGAAGGGCAATTTATGTTTGATCCTAATTTTATTATTTATGGTGCGATTTTCGTTTAGTAAAATTTGGTTAATTAAGTATAAAATTATTTCTATTCAAATTTCTTATACGAAATTTACCTTTCTTGTTATTAGAATTAGAACTATTAGAATTCCCTCATTTGAATGGGAAAATTGACTGAAACTTTGTGAGAGAACCTCACTCATTCAGTCAATCCGCAAAATTACTAAAGCAACTAGTAGTAGTTATTTATACTGAATTTATATGATTATTCCCACAGGTGGTTACAATTGCGCAATATCCTAATGTTAGTTATGGTAGATACTTATCATAATTCTTTATAGATACAAATTTTTATTTAAATACAGTCAACTCTGTGGTTAATTTCTTCAGTGATATTCGGAAAACCCAACGGGGCGTGCACGTGGAAAATCGCCTTTAAACTATAAGATTTAGTGTTAATAAAACAGTTAAGAAAAAGTTATTTAAAGTTATAACACTTGAGATATATAACAGTTGAATTATAAAATTGTATATACCTATAATTCAATAAAATACGCATATAAAATTTTTTGTAATTTTATATTATGAATTAACAAACAAATATTATTTTTAATTATTTAATTAATTTTAATATATTGTTAAAGATATAGAATATTCAGTAGAATTTTTGTGATAGAGAATGCTAGACAGTTCTCCTAATACTCGTAAGCTATATTAAAATCTAGTAACAAGTCATGACGAATATTTGTTTCATAATATTTTAATATATGAAAATGAAAGTTTAATATAGACAGTACAGTCTTATTGGAGAAAATTTGTTACGGTTAAATTAATTTTTCTGATTTAAATTATGTGTAATACAATTTTTACATTAACCACCCCCCATAATTTCTAAATATTTGGAATATTATTAACATACCAAATCTACAATCTATCTATCTCGTAATTGGGGGCTAGTAATACGCTAGTTATCATTTATGGAATTATTCAGTATTATTGTTATTATTATGAATTGGTTTTAAGTATCAATCCTCAATCTAATTAAATCTAGTTCAAATGTTTAAGTATTATTATATCCTGGTTATACCATATTTGATTGACGGTATTATTTAGTAACGTGTACTTATCAATGAAGCTTAGATATCATCACTATTTCCTTACCATGTAATCAACAATCAACGGATATATAGATTTAAATTAATTTCTTACAGTATCTACATCTACAATTTCTCCAATACTATATTCTTGATATGTCGACTAGAAATTGCTAATTGAGCAGTAGGGAACGCATAGCTGGGTGTGAAAGGTGTAGAACACCACATATACTTTTAAAATTTCAATTATATGATTATTCTGATAAACTTCCCTTTAAAGGGCAGTATAAATTTAAAATATTGTACAAAATTACAATAATGTTCATGTTTAAACTAAATTTCAAAAATTATATTGACGAAAAAGCAATTACTTCTAATTTTCAGTCCCATGGGAGGTAGTATACATTTTTCTTTAATCATGAAACAGTGAAAAAACAGAGTTTATATTTTCAAAGGCCTAAACATCAAAAACAAAAAAGAGAATGGATTCTCTGTCTAGAAAAGGAAATACTGGAAGTGCAATTTAACCAATGCATATTTAAAATCGTTATTTCGAAAGTCGAAAGTTGAAATAATTGATCAATTTAGAAAATTAATAAAACTTGGATTAAATAAGACTTGGATATGATTATGATATATGTAGTATCTAGTTCTAGTACTAATATATCATAAATTATATTCCGGTTTTGGTCATTAGAAGACCGACTCGAACGAAAAAATAAAAAAACGATACAGGGAGGACTATGTGATATATTCACACTTCATCAGCCAAACTAATAAAATTATTTCGATATGTTGGCAACAAACCCGTAAAGAGAGAATTTTAATGTTTATTAGTTAAAGAATAATTATTTATATTAATAGTAAAAGATATTTATTATTATTATTCTAATTACGA
>JANTOP010030604.1:0-11767 GCA_027564815.1 Symmerus nobilis | reverse complement strand
GAACAGATTAAGATGGCGGAGATTTGTTGATGCCTTATGTTCCCGCGAGGAATAAAAGATAAGATGATGATGATGATTACTATCGAACACAACTGGTTCGTTAACTATTCTTCTATTCACCGACTCTCGATGCATCACATCCATTGGTAAATTCATCGGTATTTTAGAAACCTCATCACGGATTTCATGAATCGTGTAATATTCATTCGATTGGATTGTAACAATACAATCGAAAAGGATGTTTACATACAGGGAAAAAAGCAACGGTCCTAAGACCGACCCTAGGGGAACACCGGAAAGGGTGTTTGAAGCTATAAAAGCACAGGCACGTGAGGAAAAATTGAAATATAGAAATTCGAAAGAAATATACCGATTCGAAAGCTTTAGAAAAATCCAATAAAATTAGGGCAGTTGCTTCATTCAATTCGAATCCAGTATTGATATCTAGCGTAATCTTCGATAATGCGGACAAGTTACTGTGTCTAGGTCTGAACCCTGATTGGTAGCGATTTAGAATATTTCCACCAATGATGTATCCAGATATTTGTTCGAAAATCAATAATTCGATCGTTTTTGCCAGGCATGAAAGTATACTGATCGGTCTGAAATCACTTAAGCAGGTTGATGAGTTTTATTTTAGATAGAGATAAAATATTTGATGTCTTCCAACATCTGATTTCAAGTACATGACTGCATTAGAAATTGCAGAGGACGTGACTTCCTTACAGGGAAACATGTCAGCAACATCTGGCAATACATCTGTAAGAGAGTCGAGAGGTTAAATAAGTTAATAATACGACTCTTACTTATGGACTAATTATATTATAAAATATTTTAACTAAATCTACCTTAAATTAATATGTACAATACTAATACTACAATTAAATCTAATTTTTGTGTATACGAGATTCTACATCCCGTTATCCACAGGCAACCCTGGAATCTCGTATCCACCACACATCCATCGGGAGAGGAAGTGATACGTTAGTTACAAGGGTCGGCAACCTTTAATGACTGCGGGTCAAAAACAACCAAAATGTGAGTATTAAGAAGACGTTTCGGGTCAGTGGCATCTTTCTTTTAAAAAAGTCCTTTTTGGAGAATGTGATGCCCCCAAATCCTTCCCCGCTTAAATGCGAGGTAGGAATATTCAAGAGGAGATGCATACACTGTAAAGACTCGATTTTACAGAATTTTGCATAAATCGAACCATCAATTAACAATAAAAACAATTTTGAGAACAATTTTGCGTTTTTAGATTTTTGATATTTCGGAGAAAATTTCCAGGAAATTCAGCTTATCTGCAAAATGGTTCCCAAATTCATTAGAATTAAAAGCAAATATTTTGTTATCTAGAAAATTGATATTTTGGCACTCAATTGAATTTTATGAATGAAATTACGCATTGAAATTTTGAAAATTATAAAAATTAAGAAAAACCTTGAAATTGAAAGATTTGTTTGGTAAATCAAGAAATATCTTGAAAATTGGATGGAAAATCATCTACACCTTATCTTGAATTTTCCCTGAAATTCCCACCTGAATTTTCCACACCTTATATGACTTTTCCTTCCTGATTACCAACTATCCCAAACTATTCCCCATTTTCCTATCTCCTTACTGACTTTTATCAACTTTAAGCGAGTTGTTTTTAACATGTTCATGACTTTCCCCTTCATTATCGGTACTTTTCGGATTTTATTCCAAATTTTTGGATTTTCTGATTTTTTCCCGGACCATTTGGGTTCCGAAGAGACCAGTAAAGTCAGAAAAAATTGCGCATTTGAGTAATAGTCTCGAAAAATGTCGTAGAATTGTAGAAAATGAACAAATTAACAACTTTTTTAGAATACATTTATGTTATTTTAATCAATAATTTGAATTTTTCCAGTCACCCCCAACCCATCTTACAGCTCACAATTTCCTTAACCACAATTTTTTGTGAGTTTCTAGAGTCTCATTTCGACTCCATTTCTGCTATGATGGGACGAATGTGACACATAACTCAATATCTTTCAATTTCGGCCACAACAAATAAGGATATGACTAAAAAATAGTTAATGCTAGTAATATGGTGACAAAAAGGATAAAAAGTTGCAGTCTAGAAAATAAAAAAAAGCAACGAGACGGCAAATTCAATTTAAAAATTTAGAGTAATGTAGTAATAATTGAAAAAGTTATGGAAAGTCAGTCAAATTAGGGAAAGTACGAGTAAAGTGCTGGAAAAATCAGAATGATTCGGTAAACAGTCCAATTAAGGAGAAAATTAGTCGGAAAATTACCGGAAAAATTAAGTTAATTCAGGGAGAAGTCTCAGCAAAATTTTAATTGATTATTTCCCAGTTATTAATCTGTTTGTAAGTCGCCAGAGATTTTTTAATTCCAAATTTTATTAAGAAAAGTTCATCTAATTTAGTTGAACCTCTTTTCCCGGATAGTTGATCATTTTCCATATTTCTAATTTATAATTATATTATAATTTTTAATTATAAATGGAAATAAGAAATGTATAACTGACTCAATCTTGAATTTTCGTCATGTAAACTTGCTTATTACTGATACTTAGAAAATAGTTCTTAGATTTCGTAGGTTCTTATGTTTAGCATTATAAACAACTTTGATCGCTTGATCGTCAAAAATATTATTCAAATTATCAGATGGTCCTGCCGACCTATTGAATCGTTCGATCGGGCTGCAATAGGCCCGCGGGCCGTAGGTTGCCCACCTCTGCTATAGAGTATTATATAATTGTAATTGTTAATTGCAATTTTTGTATATTTATATCTATATTAAAATTTCTTTTCCGAACTCAAGTGGGTCACTTGAAATTATCAAATGGGTCACTCAGTGACCCGCGGGTCATAGGTTGCCGACCCTTGCGTTAGTACATCCAGTAGGCGCGCAGGCAAAATGAGTATTTAATTCATCAGCAATGAAGATAGCGAGCGACTGTTTCTTTTTACCTGGGGGCTCTAAAATCTCTGAAGCTATAGTTTTCTTCAGGGCAAATAGAAGTGCAGATATTAAAAGACCACATAACAAAATCGTGATCAAAAATATCCGGCAGAGACGACTGTGTAAAATCCGAAACGACAGATGGTTGGCTGGTAAGAATAAGAGCAAATAGTGTTGGCTCAAAGTGAGGACGAAAATGTGTCAGGTGTGTATTAATTATATTAAGTAAGTATATTAAGCTGGTAAACAGTTCCGAATAATATTATTTGTTACGGGCTTAGCGGTCCAGAAAATTTTGGCGGAATTAAAAAACAGTCCAGCAAATAAACAATATATGCGTTTGAGGCTGTTCTTTAATTACAATTTCCCTGACGTTTCGGCACAATATGAGGCCTTTTTCAGAGGGATCTATAGGACAGATGTTACAAAATCGTTATAAAATCTGTTCATGCCCGAATACGTATTACATATATTACTTTACATTGAAACAATTATTTAGATTTTAACAAAAATATATATTGATAGACACACAAGTTTTTACGTTAAAAATTTTGTAAAATGTTACTAACAAAATACAAAAATAAATAAATAATTTAATTTGGTTAGTCCGGTAGTTCAGAAGTGCCTTGCTGAACCTGCGTCTCTTAGGTGGTGGAGTGTTAAAATCTCTTGGTGTGTCTGACTCTGATTGTGTTGAGTGTAGATGCATTAAATCTTTTTTTCACGCTAACATTGTCATCCAACAGAGCACAGTAAACAGCAGCTATATAAATATGTAAAGCTTCCAGTGTCAACCTTCTATTGTATTTTTGTTCTGAATCTATAACTACAGTACCTTTGAAATTGAGACGGTGAGCCATGGAAAGACAATATTCCATGAGTGCCGGTTTTGGAAAAGCTGGATCTCCGGCTCTAGGCTCTAGTTTCGTCTATGGTTCATGATCCTCCTTTCCAGATACTGTTTGGTTTGTCCGACTTATGAAAACTCACAAGGGTTACCTTCATCATCACCACCACAAGGGATCAAGTAGACCACATATTCGTCCTTTTTGCGAAAGGAATAGGGTCTTTAAGTCGTGAGAACACTTGTCTTAGTATGTTATGACTCTTGTGAGCGATTCAGATAAACGGGGGTAGTTCTTCAACACTCTTTCGGACACCCCTCTGACATAAGTTATACTTCTGCACGAGGAAGGTGCCCGAGGTGAAGTTATGGGTTGTGTAGGGTCTTTCTGGGGGGTGTGTGTTATGTAAGTATTGTGATATTAGTTTCTGTATTATGTTGTAGGGGTAGTTATTAGCATGTAGTGTTTGTTTAATTGTTGTAATGTTTTTTGTATGGAATTTCTTATCGCTCAGCGTTAAGACTCTGCTTACATACGGTCCGAATGCGTGGGTTTGTGGTACCAATTAATTTCTATCCTGTTTGCGTCATTACGAATTACTAATAGGTCAAGATAAGGTAATTTATCATCTACTTCGTATTCCACTGTGAAAGCGAGTTTAGGGTGGAAGTTGTTCAGGGTCTGCAGCATGTGGTGATGATGGAATTTTCCGGTAAGATTACAAAAATATCATCAACGTACTTTGTGAGTACCTTTGGGGGTTCACCATATCGTTCAACATTCTGTTGAACAGGTCTCTGGGTATACTGGTGAACTGTGTGACGGTTTCCCACCGTTCGTTGATGATTCTTATTGCTACGTAAAACGGGATATTGGTGAAAAGGGATACTATGTCAAAACTAACTAGTCTTTCGTTTACTCTAATTGTGATATTCTTGTATTGATCTTATTTTTAAACGTAAACGAATTCTTAACATTGTATTTGTCCTGGTCTACAATATTCACCAAAATTCTTGCTAATAGTTTAGAAATTTCGGAAGAGGGGGTATTGATAGAGGACCGCTAAGCCCGTAACAACTGATATTCAACATCAAGTTCCGAATAATATCTGTATATGTTCATATTAAATTGCAAAAGTCCAAAAGTCTGCATTAAAACTTTATTATCTCATTTACATAATCATTTGTCGGTATAAATGGATGCCCTGAACTTGAGCGACTGCATCACCTCTCATGCGGACATCGTTTACTTTCATTCACTTTCATCGCTTGGTGGTCAATTCTTCATTTCTCCGTTTTACTGTTCAACAAAATCGTATACATTTTCCTTTTCTCGTAACATTCGTGAGATTGTTTTAATCGGCGTTCACGATCCTCTAGTGTTTCATTTTCCCTCTTTTCTAATATATAGTCTTTCCTGCTTTCGTAATATTGACGTTGTATATTTAATCGCTGTTCACGGAGTTCTGGGTTTTCATCTTCAATTTTCTTTAAATTCAATTTCCTTCTTTCGTAATATTCACGTTGTAGACGTAATCGGCGTTCACGGCAATCTGGTGTTTCATTTGGGATCATTCTCTTACTAGCATAACGTTTACGACGTTGAATTAATCGCCGTTCATGTTCCTCTACTGTTTCATTTGCCATTCTCTTCGAATAACATCTTTTATTACTTTCCCGCTGTTTTTCTAGTCGTTCCATACATCGTTCTTCATTCGTTTTTTTAATAGATCGATTCGTTCTCGATTCGTTATCTGGTCCAGCCCCTGTTTCTTGCGGAACATCGATAATTTCCAATTCATCCTCCTCCTTAACCATTGGCATTTTTAGCTCCACCATGTCTACCTTATCTTTGCTATTATCCACGTTTTGTTCGAAATTCATTTGGTCAATTAATGTACTGTGAAATATCTCATCCTCCTCCTCATCATCTTCTCGTTTAATTTTCGCGACTTCCATCTATTATAGATTTAGGATTAATTTTGATGAATACAAATTGGGAGAAACTGTTGTTGTTTTGGGTTAAATGACTTTTTGTCGATTGGAATGTCAAAATAAAGTGTAGGCAATTTGCATGACGAGAGCGTACAATCTGAGAGCGACATATCGCTCTAGATCAGTGTTCCCAGACTTTCCAACTTTATCCTCAAATATTATTTCGTAAATGGCTACTTAGGCTTCTACTAAAGCATATACATAAAATCTTGCTTCAGATAGATAGATACGGCAGTGATAGTTGAGTAAATATTACCGTGTCTAAGAGAAGTACGTAAGCGCAGATGGGAAACTTTTCATTAAATGTTTCAAAAAGCGATTATGCGGCTTAATAGCTCGATTTGTTACTCCAAATCCTTCTCTTCTGATATCAGCGTCCATCTTTGTCTTAAATGCTCTCTAACAAGCGTTAACTTCGCTGAACGTGGAGTCTTAATTGCCGTCCGATCAACTAACTCCAATAACTTGGCATGTCTTTGAGGTGTAGGTGAGACTGGGACGCTAAAATGTTAAATTTCCGAGACCTTTCATCTGCATTATGTTCAGAATGATAAGTTGCAGAGCTGAAATTCTGCCCATAGAGGACTCTCGGCATCAAAAACGAACGTCCATGGTGACATTCAGTTCAACGTTGATGTGTACATAACCCGGAGTGTACTTTGAGGACTTTTTTTGGACATCAAAGTACGAAACTTAGCTAATTTGGGTACGCTGAACACTGTTCTACCTTCCATTTCAGCCACCACTTCTACTGTTACATCGGTCGAGTTAGAAAGCCGGGCATTTAATAGTGTTTCTAAGGAACAGGAGGTTGAGTTAATGGGATACTTGCTGAATAGTTCGTCGAATCTTTATTTCGAACTTCTTCCAAAGATGTGAGACGTCTGGCTTTTCAAATCGCCCAGAAACTGAAAATTTCTGTTCCCGGTTGGGAAGCCAAGGAAATGGTTGAAGAAGAATGGTTTAGCCGCTTCATGAAGCGCAATCCTACGCTTGCCATTGGAAAACCCAAAGCGACGAGTCTACAACGCGCGATGACGTTTAACCGAACTAACGTGGAAAAGTTATTTGATTATTTGAGCGGTAAGATTTCGAAGCAGGTAAAATCTGGAATGTTGACGAGGCCGGTGTTACAATCGTTCAAGCTCACGATCGAGTTATTAACCGCAAAAGGCAGAAACTTGGTCGTATTACATCGAGTGAGCGTGGAAGAACAGGAATTTGGCCGATGAATGAATTTGCTTCCGAAGACACGGATTTCATGCCCCTGGAAGCTACCGATCAGCCAGCTCCGGCGTAGCCAGAAGAAGAGGCAGAAAGCAACGAGGCAAATGAGGCATCTGGTCTATCGAGGGACTCGAACTATTGAACTATTGAATTTCAACTAATTCAAGCGATGAAGAAAACATTAATTTGTAAAAGGCTCTTCAGCCGATTCAACCCTATCCGAAGGCTGCATAGGCGCGCAAGTCATCGTCGTGGAAGAAAACGACGACCGTCGGCCATTTTGACCGATCTGCAGACAATGGATGACCGATCTGCAGACAATGGAAGAGTATGACGAATGAACATAACAAAATGTGTTGGAGGTTGAGGACGACTTCTAAAAGTGGAATACATCTTTTGGGCGAATCTTAAGTGTCAACTTAAGTTGTTTTATTTAATAAATATTTACTCCGCCCCATTCGGTTGTAACATTCCCGTTGTCGAACTAATCGACTCACACGTTCCTCTTCTGCTTCTTCATTGCGTTCTGGTAACGACACCGTAAACGAAGTTCCATTGTTTCGGTTGATTTTTGGATTACTTTCTTTCTTTACGTTTTTCCTTTGCAGTGTTCGTCCTTCTTTTTAAATAAGCACGTCTCCATTGCTCCCGTTGTTTTTCCACTCGATACATTTTTTCTTCAGCCGTTTCATTCAGCAACATCGTAGACTTATTTGCTTTGCAACGTTCCCGATAGAGTTTTAAGCGGTGCTCACGATCCTCTGGCGTCTCATTTTGTCTCATTATTAAAATATTCGCTTTCCTTTTCTCATTGTAATATTGCCGTAGTACATTTAATCGGTGTGCACGGCGTTCTGGTGGTTCGTTTTCAACTCGCGTTAAACTGAATTTCATCTTTTCGTTATATTTACGTAGTGCACGCAATCGGAGTTCACGGCAATCTGGTGTTTCAATGGTGTTCTTCTTCTTGGCAGCATAATACTCACGACGTAGAATTAATCGGCGTTCACGTTCCTCTGCTGTTTCATTTGCCATTCTCTTCGAATTCGATTTTTTAGTGTATTCCCGCTGTTTTTCCAGTCGTACCATCCGTCGTTCTTGATCCGTTTTTTTATTTAATCGATTATCTGTTTCAATCGCTGATGATTGAGGAACGTCGATAATTTCAAATGCAGGCTCTTCCTTAACGGTTGGTAATTCTATCTCCACCACGTCTAATTTATCTTTGCTTTTAGCCAGGATTTGTTCAGAATTTATTTGTTCAATTAATGTACTGTGAAATATCTCACCGTCATCTCGTTCTCGTTTATTTTTCCAGACGTTCATTTCAAATTAATTTTATTCAAATAATAAATTTGGAAAGAAATTGATTTGTTGATTTGTTGACAATGAAAGTAGAAATTGACAAATAATAAACATGACGAGGGTGGACCGCACGTTTCTCTTGTTACAGAGAGGCGGCCGATCTGATCCGTCGATAAATAAAGAACTTCATTTCATGTGCATTATCATTCAGTGATACAAAAGCTCTACAAAAGCTTCTAATGCTTAAAGAAAGCTTCAATGTTTCGATGTAATTTTATTCGCATTGAAATCTACTTTCCATCCAAAAAATTTATCCACAAAAGCTCCGCATAAACTTAAAAGCTCATCGAAAGCTTTAAGTTTTTAATATAATTTCTCACGTTTTCAAATCTAATTTTTATCTGAATAAAATTAAATTTTAATTAAATCTGAAATTTCCATGCAACAGCTCCACAAGAGCTGAAAAGCTTAAAGAATGTTTTGGATTTAAGACATAATTTTATTTTTAACTGTAACGGAACTCAAAATGCTCCGACAAAAGCTTCACATAAACTTACAATTTATCTTATTTCGAATTCTAATATTTATTCAAATAAGTTAAATGTAAAAAGTTCAATGAAAACATTAAGTTTGGGATACAATTTTAGATGTATTATAATTCGGGCATAAAAGCAATAGGGGCTTAATTTATGGGCCTCAGACCCGAACCTAAACTGTTGTATAGAAGATGCGGACTTATGTCCAAAGACGGTTGCAATCAAGAAAGCAAAAACGGGAAAGGTTGAAAAATCCACAAAAAAAACCTCAAAGCTAACGGAAAATGTTAGAAACGTCTGAAAAAGTCAGGAAAGTTAGAACAGATGGGAGAATATGAGACCCAGAAAATACGAGATTATATGAGACATCAAATGAATATTGGAGTCGTTAAAATATCGAGAAAAGTAAAGAATTAGACAAAAAACAGTATAGAGAGATCATTGGAGTTTCTTAATGGTTTTTATTTGTATCCCAGGAAGAAGATCATAAAAGGTCTAGCTGTTCAGCCAGCCCGGTCACCCACCAGGTCCGCCGCTTCTGTAGGAGCGAGGTTGTTCATCGCACACGGGCGCATCTCTAAAGAAATTGTATGGCATCAGTGGTGTGCAGTCTAATGCGAAGAAGGCAGCATGAATGAATGCACACCTGAAATATCGATTTATTTTATTTATAATTTAATAACTTTGTCAATAATCAATGAAGCTTATCAAAAGCTTTTTATTAAAATAGATTAATATTTTATTCATTGTCAAATCTATGTTATGCCCCGATAAATAAATTTATCGGAAGCTTTAATGAATTGAATTGAATTGAAGGCAAATTATCATGAAGTTATTCATTATCCCTGTTTGTTCTTTCTTGAAAAATTCAGGTATGGGCCTGACATTTCACACATATATTTATATATGCTTTCAATGAGCTTTCGAGATTTTTGAAAAAATTATTGGAAAAATTTGAAATTGAAAGGGCCTAATTAAATAATCATATAAAATTATATAAAATTACATTTTAATTTTAAGTTTTCAACGAGATTTTTAAACCTTTATTTTAGAAAATGTTAACGTTTCGTACATGGGCCGTTATTTGGATTGAAGTAGATTTTTTAACGTAAAAAATAAGTTCGACACTTAGTTCTTTCGTTGAGCTTTTAATAGTCTGGATAAGCTTTCTGCAAAAATTTCATATTTCTCTTAAATTTAATCAATAGGATTAAAATTATGATTCCAAATTATATAAAATTACATTTTATTTTAAGCTTTCAAATAGATTTGGAGATTTTAAAAGCTTTATTTTAAAAAATATTGACCTTTCGCTAATGGGCCGTTATCTGGATAGGAAATAGATTTTGAACGTAAAACTTCAGTTCGAAACTTAGAGCTTTTAAGAGTTTGGATAAGCGTTCTGCCAGAATTAAATATTTTATTTAAATTTAATCAATGGGAAATTTGATTCCAATTTATATAAAAAGATATTTCAATTTTAAGCTTTCAATGAGCTTTTCTTTGGGAAAATTGAAATTTGGTTAAAGAATCGTTATCTGTATAGAAAATAGTTTTTAAAACGTATAAAAAAGATTTGGAAAATAAAGCTTTGTTGGAGCTTTTATGTTTTTGCAGAGCTTTTGTACGAAAAGATTAATGTTGATATTTTTATATTTCTGTGGCAACAAGCAATAACGGCTTAAGTAGATTCTTGCAATTTTTCAGGAGAGCGATTTAAAGTTTTATAAATTTATTCAGATACACGAACTTACGTGGTTATGCATTTCTTCAAATAGCTATATTTTGGCCACATTTAAGAATTCGCTTGAGACTTTTTATGGGTATACGTAATCGTACATGGGGAACACCATGGTGCTGAAAACTCAATTTTGTCTTAATACACTTAAGCCGTTAATGTGCACAGATTTTTGCTCAACTAATTAATAAACTTCCTGCATCATTACATTTTCTTGGATCCGGCGAAAATAACCGGGATATCCGGATCAAAGGTCGCGATGTCCCATGTCCCAATTTCTCGGTGCGACCCTTTACGAATTTCTGATATTTCTTAGATTCAAGTTAATTTCTTAATTTCAAGTTTTCCGAAATATTTAATTTTTGCATTTTTACCTAACTGTCAAAGCAACTTTCTGCGTTTTTACATTATTTTCCAACCAAGGAAAATAAAAATTCTGCACACCTTATGGAGATGTTGACCGCACGCTACTGATGTGCATACATATTAAGCTGATGAACAATCGTCAAAATTAAATTATATTTCGGAATCTGTATTTCATAGGTTTGTCAAAACGACTCTACGAGCAAGATAATGGAAATTTCCTTAAATTTGACAGAAACTTTTGCTAATTTTTATATGGTAAAACATTTGGCAGAACATCCAAATTTTAGAATTTTAGAAATCGTTATGCAAAGTTCAAAAATCGCAAATATAAATAAATTAAAGGAATGTAATGAATGAAATATTAATAACTTGTCCATTTCTAAAGCGATTTTTTTGAGTAGACGAGTTTTAGAATTGCAGATAAACTCTCCTAAAATTTGAATATTTTGTAAATTAAAAAAAATCTACAATCTACATAATTTGGCTCTTAACCTCAGCTTGCTTCAATTTTCTAACTCTTATGGTTGAATAGTACTAGATTTTTGAAAAATATTTTACATAAAAAGGATACAGAAGGATTAATAATAAATCTCCTGAAAAAAATTGTAATAAATAAAGGTGTCAAAGGAGAAGGGGGAGCAAGATAACATCTCTGCACACGGGCGCAAGATAACATCTCTGCACACGGGCGCTTAGTACTTTGGCGGCGGCCCTGTCACCCACCAATCTTTTTAATTTAATCCCGCGGAAACAAGAAAGCAAGCAACACCCCACAATGGCAAATAATTTGACGAGGAACCC
>JANTOP010030593.1:0-11767 GCA_027564815.1 Symmerus nobilis | reverse complement strand
AATTTCCCAGAAATTCTTTAAAGATTTGTCCAGATCTTCGGTTGTAATATGACAATTTATAAGAGTGGAGTTCAAGGGTTTATTATCCACTCGGCCAGATATTATATATCCAAGATGTGTATTTTGTGCCACCGGAGACCCCAATGGCCCCTTGATGACGCCATCCAATAGAATTGTCCCATGACATCAGCTCCAATTAGAATGTCAATCTCCCCAATGGAGTTGAATCCAAGATCGGCTAAGCGTATATGTATGCCGATACATTAAATGACGATGTAGGTAATGGAGATGTTATTTTATCCATGGTAAGGGCTTGCATATTTATAGTAAATTCACTAATTCTAGAACAGATAATCAACTCTACCAATTATGTAGAATTTCCCGCTATTGATTAACCAACTCCTTTGATTTGAGTAATAGTGTGGAACTCTTTAAGACCAAGTGTTCGTACAAGAGTGATTTGGAGATAAAACTTGCTTGTGATCCAGGATCAATTAGAGCTCTAGCGAGGTGGTTGCCAGATTGTATTTTTATAAGAACCAATGCAGTAGATAATAGAATTTGTCCAGAGTTACGAGATACGATGTATGATGAAATAGATGATTGTTGTGATATATTCGTTGATGTTTCCAAAGGTAGCGAAGAAGAAATGTTAGACTGTGATGTGGACTGTATTTGATTGTTGTGAAGTGGCAACGCAAATTTAGAATTGCATCGAAGTGAACTATGTCTCTTTTTAAGGCAGTTGAAACATAAGTTATTGGTTTTAATAACCTGGTTTTTATCAGGATAATTCAAACTTGAAAATTGATCAAACTGATTTATGTAGTGATCCTTGGTACAAAATGGACATTGTGGATTGATATTCTGAGAATAATGAATATATGTAGGCTTTCTAGGTAACGAAACCTTTTTACTGATTTCTTTAGGACTTGATGATATCATTTCTAAACATTGCCAACGGTTATCAATGAATTCTGTTAACTCAGTAAATGTCGGAAATTGATCGCGTCTTAGAGACAGCTGCCAATGTCGACGTGTTTCTTTATCGAATCTTGATACTACTAGATAAACTATAAGAGTATCCCAATGCTCTGTTGGTTGATTTAAGGCATTTAATGATCTTATATAGTTTCTACGACATTGTCGCGCATTTGTCGCAGATCACACGCAGATTCGGTGGATAGCTGTGGTAGGTGGAATAGAATATTAAGATGAGAATCTATTATGAAACGCCTGTGATTGTATCTTTCTTCTAGAATAGCCCAGGCTGCAGTATAGTTAGTATCGGTAATTTGAAAGGTTTTGATTAATTCCGCCACGCTTCCAGATACATTAGATTAGATATAAGATGTGTAACTTTTGGCTGTTTGACAATTTAGTATTTCGATGAATTAAGGATTTAAATAAGTTTTCAAACGAAGGCCAATCTTGGCAATTTCCCGAGAAACTGAACTTTCTGTTCAGCTTCGGCAAAATTTTAGACAAATTTCATCGAAGAACTATCCAGAAATGTCAATTTCTCTACAATTTTGGCAAAATACTAGACAAATTTCGAAGAAATTTGTGTCCAGTGTCCAGTTATCGCTTTCTGTTCATTCTCGGCGAAAATTAATACAAATTTCTTTGAAATTTGTACTCATCGTCCTGGAATAAGAGGTGGAGCCCGCGATTGATGGCTATTTTGAGGAGCTCGACGATTCTCAGTTCAAATAGGGTATCGAAGCTATTGAACAACGCTGGGAGACATGTATCGAGTTAAAAGGAGATTATGTAGAGAAATAAAGTAATTTATTTCCATATTTTTTTATTTTCCTTAATCAGGTGAGATACTTTTGGGAACACCCTCGTATAGATTTAATTTGTCGTAAATATTATAAGTGCTGGACGTAATGGTGTTAATTGAATTACATGGATTAGCTGCTAATAAAAAAAAACTTTCAATTTACGAGCTTAAATATAAGAACTTTCAAAATAAAAATTTAATAAACCAACAATTTTAAAAATTGAAATCTTTTATTTAATTCTGCGATATTGGACGACAAGTTGTTCCTCTTATGGAGCCGTTTGCGTTGAACGTTGAACGTCGTGATGAAGCTAAAAACCCGAAAAAACCCTTGATCGACTTTCCGATACAATTTTTCTTACCAGAGTGTAGGAGAGCCGCATATCTGATGCCCTACCAACTGTAGCTTACACGATGATTTGGCTAATCTGTCAGCCTTCTAGTTACGTAGATTGCCTCTCCCCCAAGTAGCATAATGTAGGTGGAATATTCGTGATTCTGAGTCTGATATCAAAATATCAGTAATGAATCAGAACTGTTTTTGGTTAATTTGAAGAACGTGGACTACTAAGAGATACTTTACTGTCATAACTTATATTTAAGCTACAGTTCCTTGTATCCCTATGATGAATTGTTTAGGAATCTATCTATATCCCGATAGCTGCAAAGGGGAAAGAAATCATAAGAAACACATTTGAGTTCAAGGTTTCCGATGGAGTTTTGCCGACTTTTATGAAGTTTTTGATTATAAATTTTAATCAGAATAAATGAAAGCGATGGAAAGTAGATTTCAACACGTATAAAATTATATCTAAAACTTTAAACTTTCGTTAAGCTTTTAAGTTTCCGCCGAGCTTTTGAAGGATAGATTAAAAATCAAGTAATCTGAAAGTTTGAAAAAAAGCTTTGTACAAGAATTCGTAAGCTTTATAGAAACGTTCCGACATTCCCACTGTCCGATTAATTTTATTTCTCTTGCAGAACATCGTTCGAATTGACGATTGTTCGGTAAGCTTAGAGAATCCAAACGATTCATCGGCGCCGCCGAAGCAATTCACGTACGATAGTGCGTACGCTTCAACGGCAACATCGGATAGCCTGTACAACGACATCTGCTATTCGTTGGTAGAAAATGTGTGCGAAGGTTATAACGGTACAATATTTGCGTATGGCCAAACGGGATGTGGAAAATCGCATACAATGCAAGGCCCGGACGGTATATCCGTTGAACCGGCTCAACGAGGCATCATATCACGTTCATTTGATCATATATTTGAAGCAATATCGGTGGCAACGGGACGTCGCTACTTAGCGCTGGTCAGCTACCTAGAAATTTATAATGAAAATATTCGGGATCTACTGTCACCGCAAACAGCTACCGGTTCGTTAACGTTAAAGGAGCTACCAAATGATGGAGTTATCGTCCAAAATCTTACAGCACACGCTGTGCATAATGCTCGGGAATGTGATGAGCTACTTACGATCGGTAATAAAAATCGTATGATTGGTGCGACTCTAATGAATGCGACCAGTTCCAGATCACATTCCATATTTACGATAAGTTTGGAACAGATTACAACGTCATCGGGTGAGAGTTGCCAGCTGAATGGGACCGATTCGGGTGGTATTCGTAAGGGGAAATTAAATTTGGTGGATTTGGCAGGTAGTGAAAGGCAATCGAAAACGGGAGCGACTGGAGATCGGTTAAAGGAGGCAACGAAAATTAATCTATCCCTATCCGCACTTGGTAATGTCATATCAGCGTTGGTTGATGGACGTCGCACCAAACATGTGCCTTATCGGGATTCAAAGTTGACTCGGTTACTGCAGGATTCGTTAGGTGGTAATACGAAAACGTTAATGATCGCTTGTATATCGCCAGCGGAATACAATTATGATGAAACGTTGTCGACGTTACGGTATGCCAGCCGAGCAAAGAATATTTGTAATAAACCGAAAATTAATGAGGATCCGAAGGATGCTATGCTACGGGAATATCGGGAAGAGATAACGAAGTTAAAACAAATGTTAGAAGGAGCTGGTGGTTTAGATACTCCAACGGATATGAGTACCGTTGAACGAGATAAACTTCGGCAGGAGTATGAGGACGAAACGGAACGCTTAAAGTGTAATTTCGATGCTCAGCGGATCGAAAAGGAAAGTTTAGAACGGAAAATGGATAAATTACGTGAACATTATGAAGCGGAACTACTTCAAATCACCAAAAAGTCCGCAATCGAAACGAATAATAATGGGTACGCAACCGCTCGCCAAAAAATGGCCGAACTGAAAGCAACGTTGATTGGCGGAGAGTGCGCTAACGATGATCAATTGAAGGAGCGGCGAATTACGAAAAAATTAGCAGCCGAAAGGCGATCAAAAGCCCTATCCGATATTATAAACCGGATTGAACAATCCGAAGATCGTGATCTACTGCAAGGACATTATGCCAGCATCGAACAAGAGCTGCAAGCGAAAAATGATTCATTGAAAATTCAGCGGCAAAAAATTCGCGGCTTGGAACGGGAAATTAACGATTTACAGTCGGAATTTCAAATGGATCGAGCCGATTATTTGGAGACGATCCGAAGGTTAGAGAAGAGTAAACAGTTCTATCAACAGCTGTTAGATACGGCGTTGCCAATTCTACGAAAAGATGGCCGATATTGGTAACTGATTTCCTAGTGGGAAAATCTAATATTTGTGATTCTCTATCTTTTGTCTAATATAGGGATCCGGATAGAATTCTAGCCGAATCAGTTTGGAATGATGATCTGTCAAAATGGAAGCTACCGATTGATTCAATGACACGCCTCAAATTACCACCAGCCGGTAAAATCTGTCGAAATAAATATCATTTAAATTCTACATTTCTATTTTTTTCAGTAAATCCAACGATCCGACATATTGACGAGCGAAGGGTTAATTTATCATCATCAACAGCTCCAGGACGATTAGAACGAGCACGTTTAATGACAGCGGATGCGAGTAATGGGAATGGAGATGATGACGTTTCAAATAAGGTTTAAGGTCAATTGGGATTAACACCTCTCCAAATAATCAATTTCTTTGCAGCCATTTCAATTGGCCGCCGAAAACATTGCCGTCACCTACTTTCGGCCGAAACGTGCCGCCGAACTGATCCATCAAAATCGTGTTATAAACAATTGGAAGGATTACACGGTACGTAATCAGCGTGCCGTACGTACGGATTGGTTACGGTCACCACCGTTTGATGGGGTGGCGGGTAAGGACATAAAACCGTTACAAATTGAACAGACTAGACGTTGGCCGGATGAGGGAGATGGTATGGTAGGGAAAACATCGGCACGTTTACGACCAGTAGCCGCTCGTATACGGTCTGTTGGATGGGCAACGGACTTTGAATCGGAAGCGAGTTAATAATATTCGTTTTGTTGAAGTTTTATGTAAAATTTATGATTATTTTCAATAAATTGTTTGGAAAAAAATATTCACCCAGTTGGGAATAGCCTAGATAGTATATACCTAAGAACAACCCAGAATGATTACAAATAATTTGGGCATGTTTTTCTCAGGAATATCTTGAGAAAAAAATTTGTATTTGCTGTCGATTCCATATTAATGAATAGGTTTACAAAAGCTATCAGGCAGCTATAGGTATTTCTGCCTCTAAATTTGGCCCAGATATTTTAAAATTTAAGAAGTTTTCGAAATATTTAATTTAGAAATTGATGGCGGAAATTTACATAGTAATTTTAATACTTTTGCCAAATCATAATTATCATAAATTAATTACCCCAACTGCCTAAAACCATTTTTAAATAGTAAATCTAGGCCAGAACTATGAATTTAGTTGATAAAAAGACAACTTTTGAAATTTTCGATTTTTCGCAAAAATCATGGACTACACTGTCCTTTTTTTTTGGTCATTTTGCAAAACCGCTAGGAGTCTGAAACTTGGCACATAAGTAAAGTATCTTAACAAAAATGTTTTAACCTCCAAAAAAAACCCTAATGCGAGTTTCGCAAGGCTATTACAAGACGATTACCTGAAGATCGCCACAAAATGTACATCGTAAGTGATAAATATCCGAATGGTTAAATGAAAAACACTCTGAATTGGTTTTTCTATCTCTATTTTAATATAAAAATCTGAATACCAGAACTACGTGTTCTCTCGGTAAAAACTGGGGGTAGACGAACCAAGCAGTAGGGCCACCACTAAATATCTTTCATTCGCATAACGGATGCGTTTATCGATAGATCGGGTGTGTTTCTTACTAATAAAATTTAACACTGGATGTGTTCGTACACATCAGAATCCTCCCCCCAATTTTTATCATGGAACACGAGGTACTGAAACTTTCATACTAACTTACAATTATCCTCCTAGAGGTTTAACCTGTCCGGTTTTACAATTTTACGACCACTTATCCTGATTGTGATCGAAATTGGCAAGTTATTCTTATCTGAACTTGGATTTTCTACTTCTACCGTTTTTGGCTTCCCGGAGTGCTCCCTAACATTTTAAGTTAAACTATTGTGGATCTCCTGCCTATGGCCAATCGAAGTATCCGAATTTAACGACTATAAGTTTCCTCTATTGGGATTCCTTAATAACTTACATCTGCTACGTATAATGTTAACCAAACTCTGGTTATCCATTGCGCTTGCCATTACATTATCATTTGAGTTACCTTTGTTTTTACATAAAATAAGTTGATAGGACATGACGTTTCCATGTCCAATTCGTGTCAAAGATCTTAATTAAATAAATTTTATTTCCAATCATCTTGATACCTCTACCTCTCCTCCATTTTTTCTGATTTTGGCTTCGTATGTCTTCTGCCAACACAATGTCATTTAATCTGAACGTTTTTTGTGCTGTGCCACAACTTAGTTCCACCACTGATTGGTTTGATCGCGTCTAAACGAGTACACGCTTTTCTTCCAAACATTATTATTATTATATTGTAATTCTGAACGTGCACGTGTACAGAAGCTGTTGCAACCTCATCAAATGGAATTGCTATTTGCATCGTTTAAAAACTTTCTCATTAATTCGTTTTTTACTATTCTTACAGCACATTCTGTCGGCCCGTTAGATTCAGGATAGTATGGAGCAGTCTCGGGCTCTCCTTCGAGTACAAACATGCCTCGTAAGAGTTAACAAAAGACTCAATATCTGCGTCCAGACCAGGCCACCAATAGTAAGACTTCGCTAGATGTTTCATCTTAAAAATTCCTGTATATGAATTATGCGATTCCTTCGAAAGACTATTCCTACGAGGCTCAGGAATTATGACTCTATAACCCCACATGAGTATATCGCCCTCCAGCGTTAACACTTGTTTCCTTAGAGAAAAAGGTTTATGCTCAAGTCTTACTAAGCTCGGCCAACCAGACCTTACGAATTAAGTCACCCGTGACAACTGCTCTTCCTTAAGAGCTAATTTCTATGAAATTTAAATACGAGCAGTCGGCATTAGTTTTGACTTCCGCCGTACCTACTGGGCATAGTGAAAAAACGTTGGCCTAATTCCGTTTACCTGCTATATGCTCAATCTCGAAATCGTAATTAGCTAAAAATATTGCCCAGCGCTAAGGTCTTCCAGCCGGTATGCCGTATTTAGAACCAAAAATTGACGTTAAAGGCTTATAGTCGGTAGCTAACGTGAATTTCCTATCTAAAAGATACTGTGATATTTGCTCACTCCAAAATAGATCCCCAAAGCCTCCTTATCCAACATCGAGTAACCTTCCTCCGCCTTGGATAAGACTCTCGAAGCAAAACGGATGGGTCGTTCATTATCGAACTTATCCCTTTGAACTAAAACTGCCCCTAAACCGTCTTTTAAGGCGTAACAAATAAGTTTCGGTTCCAAAGTTGAATCATAATGTGCTAATGCCACATCGCTTGACATCAGCTGTTTTGTTTCATTGAATGCTGTGTTACACTCAGAAGACCAGACAAACTGCTCGTCTTTTCTTAATAATTTATACAGCGGTTTGAATCGGCCGTAATAATGGGCTAATCCCAACAATCCTTTTAATGCCGTAAAGTCCTTAGGTACTGGCATGTCGATTAAAGCTTTGACCTTATATGGATCTTTACGCAACCCGCGTTTGTCGATAATGTGAATTTGACCTTTAAAAAATTCGCATTTCCCTTCTTTTAATTTAAAAAGAATTGAAAATGCGAACCGTTTGACCGGAACCGTTGTCAACAATGCACTCTCGCTCGTTCGCTAATCTTTAGAAATTGATAAGTCGAAATTTTCTCAAGAGAAAATAACAGATTTCTGTGGATATTATGCATCCAGTTAGCAGAAATATTGTAAATTCATGTACCGCTTCCATCAAATAAAAAAAATGTTAAGCAGATGAAATAGATTTTGTCGAGGAAAATGATTAGGGGTAGCTGCTTCAATTAACAGTCTGAAATAATTAAAATTAAACGAAAAGAAATTTTTATTTCATTTTTGATCTTTTATTTATAATTTAAAATTTGACTTAAAATTAACCGAATGGGAACACGTACAGTACATCCCTGTAAATAAAAATGAAACTTGATACTTGTAATGTCCGATATGAGTTCATCATTTTTTCTGTATCCCTTTAACACTTCAAAATTTAATATTAAAAATAAGACGTCTGACTAAACTTCTAAATTATTTTCTGTTCAATTGATAAAATTCCCAATAATATTTCTGATGGTTATCCGTCACCAATTCAATACTTTTAAATGGTGTCTCGTAATTTCAAGAAACAAAAAATATTCTTTCCAATGATTTCGTAACCGTACCGGTGTTATCGGTATTTTTTTTTTCATTTCTTGATTGAATTATCAGTAAAACACCTTAAAAATATCGAAAGAAAACCTTATCATTGCCATACCTCTCGCCACCTCACCTTCCCCATTGCTTCCAACTATGTTTGGAACCAAATTGTTACTTACATTTACCGATTAATAAATCCACCTAATACAGTGAATGGGGCCAGAAAAAATACGGGTGTGAATAAAGCGGTACTTTATCTATCGATAATCAGGTCTGTTGAAAACACCCAAAAAGAAATCCTACCTTGGGCAATGTTGAGCTTTCAGTTCAATTTTAGCAATTTTTATGAAGCTTTTGAAAACGTGATAGGAAATAGATATCAAAACGTATAAAATTGCATATTATTTAAAACTATAGGCTTTCTTTGGGCGTTTGAGTTTTACCGAGCTTTTGAAGAAGAGACATTTCAAATTCGATTCAAATTTAATTAATCGGATAGAAAATAGATATGAAAAATACTAACTTTAATTTTAAATAAAAGCTTTCAGTAAGCTTTTCTATTTTTTAGGAAGTTTTTGATAGATAAAATTTTTAAATGCTGGTAAAATGAAATTGTTTAGATGGAAAATAGATTTGAAGAACAGTTTTTTATAGAACTTTTAAGTTTTTCCCTAGCTTTTGGGGGAAAGTTACAAATTTATTGAATAAATCTAATTCAATAATTTGATGAAAATGATAAAAAGCTACAGTAAGGTTTTTTTTTTTTTGAAAAACTTCAAATTATGTGTCTAAATTTACTCTTGGGCTTGGTTCTTAGGACTAAGCGGGGAAAATCACATAAATTCGTAGAAAAGTGTATGAAAATTTCAGGAAAATTGATGGAAGTCAGGAAAAATCGTGTACTATTCGGAAAATATCTGGACTGTATGGAAATCGGGAAAAGTAGAAAAAAACCGGATTTTCTCAGATTTGAATCGACTCTTCTTAACTTGTTGGATATTTTTCTAGATTGATCGACTTCAAATCAGGGGAACAATTTTTTGGAAAACTTTCTTCCGCAATTTCTTCATGTTACGCAGAGGTTTATTTTCACGAGACCAGATTTTTCGGTTCCCCAAATACATTTCCCGGAAAATTAAATTATTCAGAAGATATCCAGAAAAACTTAATAAAATCGTTAATCGTTAGCGATTATTGTTAAAATTCAAAACGGTTGATTTTTTAAAAAATGTTTCTTACAAAAAGTCTTTGAAAATAACTTAAAAATATTTTCCTATCGTTAGATTAGAGAATTTCGTAATAAATTCTTTGGAAAATTTCGTTCAAAAATATGTCGAATTTACTGAATTTTTTTCAAGTCGATTTTCAATTGTATTTTAAAAATATTAGTTGTGAGACAAGCCCCCGACTTTAAGGCCTTAATAGATCGCCTAAATGATGCCCTACCTGAACCCATATCGAAAATTGGAAAGTTTACATTTTCCGGAAAATTATGACAATTTTTCAAATTCAAATATAAATTTTTCTGTATCGACCCCCCTAAATTCAGGGCAACGATTTCATGGAAAAGTTTATTTCACAATTTCTTCATTTGACGCCTAGGTTTATTTCCGGATTCCGGATATTTACTTCACCGGATTTTCTGGTTCTCCAATAAAATTTTCCGGAAAATAAAGTTTTC
The DNA here is from genome assembly GCA_027564815.1 of Symmerus nobilis. Taxonomy (NCBI): domain Eukaryota; kingdom Metazoa; phylum Arthropoda; class Insecta; order Diptera; family Mycetophilidae; genus Symmerus; species Symmerus nobilis. The sequence continues at coordinate 1,539 of JANTOP010030593.1, read as the reverse complement.
ATTTCAATCTTTTGGATAATAAATAGAAATTGAAAATAATTTCCAATCATTAGATTAGAAAATTTTTTAAATAAAATTTTGATTCAAAATTCTTCGAACAATTTCGGTCAAAAATTTGTCGATTTTATTGAATTTTTTAAGTCGAATTTTCAGGGGATTTTTAAAATATAAGTTGATAGATGACCCCATGATCTTAAGGTATTGATAGATCACGACCGATGTCATCCCCTTTCAGCAAATTATAACAATTTCCCTGAAAACCGCCGATTTTTTTGCTGTTTTATTTTTTTCAAAAAAGTTTGTTTCACAATTTCCTCACAGAATCCTTATTTTAATTTCCCATAGCCATATGTTCCGATTCGTTAAGAAAATTTACCGGAAATTAAAATTTCCGAAAAATAATCAGAAGAATTCTTTAAAATCGATTTTTTCCATTAAATTAACTTAGAAATTATTAGGCATCATTTGAAAAAAAAATATTTCCACAGAAATTCTCTAGAAAATTTCGTTCAAAATCGTTCGATTTTATTGAGTTTTTTTCTTAAGTCGATATTTTAAGAATATTAGTTGTGAAGGGAGCCCCTGATTAAGATGTCAATAGATAATCTATAAATTATCACCAATTTGAATCATTTCAAAAATTGGAAATTTTAAATTTTCCCGGAAAGTTATGACAATTTTTCAAAAACGTGTCAATTTTTCATCGGACACCCTAAATTTATAGGATGAATTTTATGGAAAAGTTTGTTCCACAATTTCTTCATTCGACCCCTAGGTTTAATTCCACTCTACCGGATTTACCGGTTCCCCAAGAAAATTTCCCGGAAAATAAAGTATTTCAAAAGACAGTCAGATAAATTCAATAAAATCGATTTGTTGAAATAAAAAAAAATATTTAAAACGGCTAATTTTTTTTTCTTAATAAAAACTCCTCGAAGATAACTAATAAATACTTTTCCATCGTTAGATTAAAATTTTTGGAAAAAGATTTTCCTTCAAAATTCTTATGAAATTCTTGAATGAAGTCTTGCAAGTCTTGAAATTTTGCAAGTCGATTTTTAAAATAATTTTAAAATCGCATGTTGAAAGTCTACCCCTGATCTTATATTATGTATAGAACTCCCTAGTTATGCCCGATTTAAATCCATTTCGAAGTTTAAAAATTATAAAGCTTCCGGAAAATCATAACCATTTTCCTGAACAGTTACCAATTTATTGATATTATATCATCGACCTCCTAAAATCACGGGGTTGTTTTTTTGAGAAAATTTATTTTACAATTTCCTCCCATTACCCTGAGGTTTATTTCTACATATTCAGATTTTGCCATTTGCTAACTAAATTTCCTGGAAATATAAGTTTTCCACCAGATTGCCAGATAAATTCGATAAATTCGAAGCTTCGCTTCGATTTTTTGACTAAGAAGTAAATTTCGAAGCGGTTAATTTATTCAAAATAGTTTTTTAAGGTACTATTCTACTATGAGTTACGAAAAAAACGCTGTTTTTCAAAAATTTATTTCTCGTTTATTACTGCACT
>JANTOP010030582.1:0-11774 GCA_027564815.1 Symmerus nobilis | reverse complement strand
TACATACAAGCCTAAATTTTCACCCCTCTACGATCAACCCCTATTTTTATTTGTTTATTAAAGGCTTTAATTTTTTTTTAATTTTGTCATGATAGAGATAGGGCGCAGACGGAGTTCGCGGGACAGCTAGTAACATACAAGTATAAAATAAACGATACTGAATGGAGCATTTTGGTAGAAACTTTAAAAATCTTTGTAAGAATGAATTTCTGAGGAAAAAATTGATTTTATCAGTTTTTCAATTAGATAGAGAGAGAGATCCCCATTTTTGCAAATATGGGACATTTTGGGTTACCCGTTAAAGAAAAACGTATGGAATATTTTTTCAATTCTAACAATTTCTGAAACTTTATCGAAATTGAAGGTTCGATTTTTTGCAACTTTGGCATGGAGTGGTTGTATGTATGCATATGTAGTATCCTTTATTATCCTTTTAATTTATCGATTTTTCTCTATTAGAAAAGTCAGAAGAAAAAATTATTAAATCCAAGTAGATTTTTTGTCGTCAATGCATAAGGTGTATAAATTTTCACAGAAAAAACAATATTTTAATATTGATAAGGATATTGTTATTGTTGAGTTCCGATTATAAACCAAATATTATTAAATTGTACTTGTTGTAATACTTGTAATAATAGATTTTTTATAAAATTAGACACAATAAATCAATAGATATTTTTAAAGGAATTGTGATTGCAACTAAGTGTTTACCCCTGATGTAATTACCGCGTATTATAAGAAGTATAAGGTGTTTAGATAATTTGAATATAATTGCTTAGAGACTTTAAACATTTAGCATTTCGAAGATGTACAAGACAATACGTCACGGAGAGAATAGTCTTCAATATACAATTTTACCTCAACATGATGACTATCGTAACGTTGATGGGAAAGCAATACATCGGTCGGTTAATAAGGGAGGACGTAAAAGAAAAACTATAATGGCATATATTGGATTAATTTTTGTTTGCTCGATAATAACAGGAGCAATACTAATACCGCTAATGGTATCCATAGAATTTATGTCTAGCCCATCATCTTGGTTCACCAAATCACAGAATAAGAGCCATACGAATGGCATTATTAATATAGTAAAATTACATAAGTCGACGTTACTTGGACATTTATCTATCAATAATAAAAGTTTAGGGTATCCGGATCGCGTATCAACTATAGCCACAATTAATGATATTACATATAATTCAACATATCCAAGTGAAACAAGTACCATACCAACAACAACGATATCAACTCCATCATCAACTACCCAACAACTATTTATTGGAACAAACAGTTCAGTTACTGCCCATCCTCATATATTATTAACTGTTGCCACTACAATAAACGATGATTTGGAGGAGTCAAAATCTCGCCAACAAAATTATGAACTTAATCTTCATTTACCTGAACAAGTAGCTTCGATCCTTACAACAAACGAAACAAGCCATCAGAAAGTTACAACTAATCATACAGAAGTTAAATTTATCTTGAATAATAACCTGATTGCGAAGAACTATCCTTCCATATCGAATTCATCGCTTATGCAAATACCTTTAAATTCAACAATTAATTCGAATGAAAACAAATCTAAAGTGGATTCAAATTCAGAGGGAACGCATAAAATGGGAATGCCTTGGATCAAATCTAAATGGGAATTTAATCCACCATTTAATTCCCCATACTTTCAGTGGAGTGTAAGTTTATTACTTTCATTATACCAATAGTAACTACATACAACATTGTGTATTATTAACTACCAATGTATCTATCATAAACAACCTATAACTAACTATACACATCACATATTTCACTATAAGTACTGATTAGCACGTTACTTGCATTCCAGAGTTCTTGATACTACAGTCTTCCCCCGCATTACATGTTAGTGCATATAACTGGGAATTTTGTGAAATACTGGATTGTAAAAATCCGAAAATTAGGTAGGCAAAAAGAGATATACAAATTTATTATCTGCGTTCCCCTATTTTCCTGTTAAATTTTATATCATAAAATTTTTTCATACGCAGTTTCGTTTGTCGCATACCCACTTCACTTGTTTTGTGAAATTATTTCCAGAAGAGCGTTTATTCCACAATTAGCCTAGCAGTTTTTAATATTTCAGATTATATTTTTAATACTTTTAGTTTCGTTGTTAGCATAAGAATTCAAACGTAAAATAAGTTGAAAATTTGATTCAATTTTGATTCATTTTTCTGAGTCTAAACCGAGTTATAAAAACGATTCAAAATTGTGTCTAAAATGTCGGAAGCGAGTCAAAACGGAATCGAAAAAGCGATTGTATCAAAAATCAACTATCCCATATAGAAGTGACTTGATTTTTGAGTCGTTTCTGAGTCACTTTGCTTAAAGGGTGGTTACACTTAACAATCAATAAATTCAGCTTAGTTCTTTTTGAATTCAAAATTCAGATCTTAATTAGCCAAAATTATTCTGTGACTAAAACAATGTAAAGATTTATATGGGGGAAGTATTTGAGGTAGGCTTCGGAAAAGATATGTGTAAAGATGGGTTTCGAATGCGAATACGTTGAGTCGGTATGAATACACATGAATATCCTAGTGTAGACTACCCATTCGTACCTTCTCAGCGTATACTTTATGGTGCGTCGAATGTCTTGAGCACACATGGCCCGAGCCAAATGAGATGGATAATTGAACGCATATGTGCGAGAACGGAGAATTCGTATTGACTCAGTGTAGACGCGATTTATGATGAATGTTTGTTTTGATTTTATAAATGGTTTGGCTTGTCAATTGAGTGTATTATTTATATTTCTTTTAATTAGGTAGTTTAAAAAAATGTGGAAAAAGTTTTTTTTTCTTTTTCAATAATTTTGCAATTATGCCAAACGCTGTATACCAGCTATTATAAATTCTTCCGACATATTTGTGCGAATGATTGGAGCGAATTGAGAACACACGCATACTTGAAATTAAATTTATCCCACATATCATCACAAATCACAAGAACGCACATAAAATGAGCACACACGCATACTCCTGCGCGCTCAACTTATGTGCACTCAAATCTGGACCCACCTTAATACGTTTTTTTGTGGAAAAATTATACAAGGAGGCTTTGGGGAAAATCACTGTGGGAGGAAGTGGACAGTATCGTTATCCGGCTACAAATCTTTATTTCTGCCACAGAGAACCGGCAAAGACTGGAAATGGGCTTAAGGGATATAAGGGAACATGCTAACCATATCCACGGAGTACAGTAAGGAATATAGGGGTAACATTATCCATATCCAAATCCAACAGTTGTTTGTCCATTCCCACAACAGAAAAGTAAATAGTAATAGAAATATTCCTTTACAGTACCCCTTTCTGACCATTAGTTCCAGAGTTATTCCCATTTAAAAACACTAATTTCAAACAATCGTACTGAAAATTTGAATATTTGAAATTTTTATCTCGTAAATTAGGGGGAGGAGAGAAAAAATAAAAAGAAACGTATTAATATTTTTAGATTAAGAATCCGAATATATATTGAAAAGGGCATAATCATAATGAGCCTACCTAATTGGGAAATTATTCAAAATTTTCATTTATGTATTTCCAAAGTTCGATAATAATTTTGCACTGCGAACCTAAAAAAATCATCATAATTATCTAGTTAAAATTTCATTTATAATTATATATAATTTTTGTGAATTGTTATAGAACTTTGAATCGGAAGACAGTATAATCTTACCCGCCGTCTTAGGATTTATTGTACTTACTATTATCCTAAGTATCCTATTATGCTTGATCTGCAAAAAGCGGTGCTGTTGTAATAAAACTAAGAAAGATGGATTTTCGGTAAGAAAATTATATGAATAGATATTATTTAATATTTAGTATTTGAATTTTTAGGCGGTAGAAGCACAAGATGGTGATAATGCAATACTGTTAACCAATGAAAATAATTCAGACGATGAATAAACTGCGGTATTTTTTTAACTTTTAGTTTTAATGCTTCTTAAAAACTACACTTGTTGAGCAAAAAAGTAATAATCGATATTTTATTGATATACATAAATTTCTTTAATTACCGATGTTTAAATAGTTAATAGGAACAAATCAGAATATTTATTATCTACATATACATAATGCTTCCTGATAAAATTGAGTTTTTATTTTGGTTCTAAATTCAAACTCATTTGGCCAAAAGACTGCTAAACAAAAAATAATTAAAAGCACCTATCTGGCTTTGCTATTTAATATTGATATAATTTATTGATCATTTCATTACAAAAATGTAGTAATTTTAGAACAAAATATAAAATTAATTGGTGATAATATAAGTATTAAGAAAACAATTTATTTTGTTTTAAAAATTGTTTCTTTGAGTAATTCATTTCGAAGTAGAAAAGGACAAGAAGAAACGTATATTTTCAAGAATTTATTAAAATTAAATAGATTAAAATTAAGAGTCTAATCGTCTGTATATGTATACACGTAATTATGTAGTAATTTTATTTTACATATATTCAAGAAGAAGACATGTTTTAAGAACATTCTACATACGTTTCCTTTTGTAACCTTCTGTCTTAAGAGCCAATTACAATGGCAATGCTTTAAGTGCGATGCTCACCACTTTGATTTGTAAAATATAATATCAATAGCACGTGGTTTACATACAGTTACTCACAGAATTATTGGTATACCAACTATAAAGGTATAGTGAAATCTATTATATCAGTCACATAGAACGTATAAGAGTTAAAAGGAAATGTTATTGTGTATAACTCATTTAATACAGTTATTAGAATGAAAGTTCACTTTTACGTAATTTTGTAACCATAATAAAAAAATAATGATAATACGGAATTATATATCACAAAATTATTGAGCCAAGTAGAGCCCATATGACATATTTAAATCATTATCAATGAAATCACTTTCCTCTAAATTTGCCTTACGCAGGTTTAGATAGCCTTCCTTATTCATTATTTCATCAATTAAATTTAAGCTACCAAAGCCCAAGAAGCAACGCAGTGTTGACTTTTCTCCACACTTTTTCTCACCCATGCAAACCAAAAAAACTCTCTCAGCAAAACTACAACGGTCGTAGACTATGCAATCATTGGCTTTCTGTTATTTTACAACCGATAGCCCCTTTATTCAATTAATTTCAGATAAATAAATTTAAAATATTAATCCGCCATAATTAATTTTTATAAACAATTTAGGTTTTCTTCGTTCACAATTTACTGTGCCGCACCCAAATATTTTTTCAACCAAAGTTACGTTTGTACTAATGATTTAGCCGAATAGTTTTGTGATGAATTCCGCATTATCATCACTTTTTTATTTCTTGTTGTTAAAATATTAAAATAAAGTAACCTTGGATTCTAATAACTAATATTAAATAAGCTATTATAGATAATACCATTTTCGTTTTAACTCTTATACTAGTATGTGATTGATATAATAGGGTTTAATAGTAAATTCATTAAGTTGGCCCCATAATTTTGTGACTAGCTGTATTTACGATTCTGATGACGATAGCGTTGAGCAACATAGCGATCATCGTCGCCATTTTTCAATCGATATATGATATTTTCGCTCGTAGTGCTGTCATTTCCAAAATAAAATACAATATTAATAACCTGAAAAGGAGAATATCAAGATTGAGATTTGATTTTTGCAAATGAAAACACTATTATATTACATCGGTATTTAAAATTGATAAATACTTAATATTATAATTTTAATATTCAGATAACAGTTTTCATCGTTATCATTATCATATTTTTTACATTACAATGTACTGCGATATCATATCTTAGCATATCATCTGTATGGCGACGATATTTTTGGATTTTCATGAGCGCGAATTACGGCATCGACCTAATCTTCTTCTTAAAGATATGATAAGAAGAAGAAGAACGTCAGTGACAGAAATGCATTGTAATTGGATTTTTAGTTATTTTATTATCTATCTATACTTATTTATCTTATTCCCTGTTGAATCGGTATACACTTAACACTCGTATAGCGCGGAGATATAAGAGATTCAGATCATATTGAAAAAGTAGGGTTTCGTCCCGAAATGACATGGTTTCTATTATTATATAATATACAAACAACATTGACATGTCAATTATTGATTAAAATATATTTTTTACCTTATATAATTCATATATACGTTAAGAAAATATAAACTACGGTTTGGCATATAGTTTCATATAAAATATATAAGTTTAAAAAAATATAATAAGAGAATGATGAAAATCTGAAACTGTCAAATCCGTGTTATATCGAAACCGCAACCGCGTTGTGCAAGGGCTACTACAATTTGTAGATCGCGTTGTATCGTAACCGCGTTGTATAAGTTGTATCGTAACCCCGTTATACAAGGATTAAGTATAATTTAGTAGACAAATGTAGTACCACGATTTTAAAGAAAATTCACGTTCAAATTTCATATATTACTATCAATAATAAAATAGGTATGAGTAAATAATAGCTAATTATGTAAAAATTATTTTATAGCTAAAAATAGCTATAATTATGTACTTAATCTAAATATTTGATGAGGTTATAAAATTACCCATAACTTACTGCTTATATTTCTAAGGAATTAAAATTTATATGAGGAGCTCAAATAAATATTTTTTTTGTTTATATGTATTGTACAATATAATCTATAATGTATTGGTTTTAAAATTGAAAATTTATTATAATGAAATTTGATAATATTAACGATTTTAAATAAATTCACGATTAACAATAAGAAATATAATTAGTTAGCTTACTTATTATATTGAAGTATTGAAGATTAAAAACACTCTAAATAGTATAATAATTTTTGGAGTAAAATTGTTTAGAAATATGTATTTGTAATACATTTTTAATGCAACAAATCAAATTAATTATTAATTAATATGTTTAATTTTTTTCGCTGGCTGTTTCTTTTTATTTTCTTTATTTTATTAAGAAAAAGGTATTTTGATAATTTTATATAATGTAGATATTATGATCAAATGCATGGAAGCAAAAAGCATAACTAGCTTAAATCCATTTAGTAAGTATTGCATGGTAAAAGCTATATCTTTACCCTACCCTAATCAGTGCCGGTCTTAGCCTTCTTGGCGCCCTCGGGCAGAGTACTTCAGGGCGCCCCTATTGAATTGAAAATGTGACTGTTACTAAACAAAAATTTGGCTTGTGCGTGCATTCAGCGCCCCAACCAGCACCCTCGGGCGGTGCCCGATCTCGCACCCCCCAAAGGCCGGCGCTGACCCTAATGGTGTCTCCGTACCTTTATTTTTTTCATAACATACATATCATGTGTTGCTTCATTATCGGGACGCAAGAAATCTACGTGGGGGGATGATTAGGAAAAAAAATATTTTATACTCCAAACACATTGGGATAATTCTGATGTATAGCACAACAATTAATGAAAAGAAGTAGTGCTAGTTTATTACAATCTAGTCTAGATGTAAAAAGTAAAAAGATGTATGATGGTATATGAGGAGAACTACAGTTGGATATATAGAACAGTAGTGAAACAAAAATGAAGGGACGCCTCATTTTTACATCCGCTATGATCCGGAGTGTTTAAAAAACTTGTAAAGTCTTCCGATATAATTGCCATTAATAACTCGACTTGGTAGGCTTTGGGTTAGAATTAGGTATATTATCTACCGCTCGAACATAATGACCGAATGCGACTGCGTGAGATACTATAATAGTTCCGGCATGCCCATGTCTATTGAACCAAAAGGAAGGAATTTTCCTTATTATATGTACATACCATCCTTTAGTAAGGAAAACTCCTCTATATGAGAGTACATGAAAAATGTGCATCTATAAAGATGAAAATATGTAATTGGTCAATGGTCAATACATACCAATACCAAATACCAATAGAAATAGATACCAAAATAAAATAGACATAATCGATAATCGATGAACGCATGGATAACTTATGAAATCTCTCAAAAATGCGAAATCAGTTAGAGAAACCTTTCACTGACATTCGGGTGCTTGATATATTGAGTTGTATTGCTATTTTCGGCAGTATAGTCCTCTTAATTCTACATTTTAGCAGTTTACTGTACATTACCATTATGTTCATCATGAAAAATTCTGTGATTGTCTGGATCTGGGATAAGTAATATAAAAATGAAGACATTTATCAAAGTTATGCTTTTACTAATTTTCTATATTAATTATTTTAAAATGTATAAATGTAGAGCTCAATATTGTTAATAAACATTACGAAAAAGTATTATATAAATACAATTAGTGTATATTTTACAAAAAAAAAATGTAGAGTATTATTATTATTAAGTGCTAGAGTATTGTTTGTACAATTGATTAATATTTTTTATCTCTTATTAACTATACAAATTTATATTTTCATGTTTATTAATAGATTAGAATTTATTTAATTAAGAAAATGATAACAAGAAAAAATAATAATAATATTAGTAATAAATTATTATATAAAAAATAATTAAACTATTTGTACAATTGATTTCTATGTGTAAAAATTAGATAAAATAATAATGGTGCCTTTCTTGTAGAAATGGTTGTATATTTTTACTTTTGATTAATTTTTTTATATTCAATTACCATGCCGTTTTCTATTTTCTACTGTAGGTGTGCACTAATAATAACGTTTACATGGATTATTTTTATTTAATCATAATTCCTTATGAACTTTCTAATTTTTCAGACATCACTTTCTTCCATCAAAAAATTATCGTAGAAATTCCATAATGCAAGTATTATGTGTGAGAATTATATAGTATTTTATTCATATATAATAATAATTTGTACTGTCCTATTTTGCTATAATTCTGTAGCTTGTCAGATTTATTTAATTATTTTAAATTAAATTAAATTTAATTGAAAACGAATTTTCGTTTTACTTGTTGTATGGAATTAAAAATTCGTTTTGTTTTATTGATTCTTAATTAAACCCAAATAATAAATGATGCCTAAAGATAATATTGTATGGTTAACGGCGAGGCGTTGTTTGGTTTTTGTTTAAATTAGCAATTAAAATGTTATCCCACTTTTTATGTATATTATTATACAAGTTTTACACTTCAATGTCAACCTTTTACGCTTCAAATTCAATTTTCTATACTTCAAATTTAGTTTAATAATAATAATGTTTCAAGTTGAATTTGAAATGCAATAGGTTGAATTTAAAGTTTAAAACCAGTATTATGGGCAATAGGCTGTCGTAAAATCTATATTTTTTTATTTCATTTTTCGAAAGTATTAGATATACTCTTCCCGAATATAATGCCGTTACTCCTATGTCGAAATTCCGAAAATTGTTGATTTGGCAGCAGAGAAGGTTCTTCAAATAGCTATATATTTTGGTCAAGTTAAAGAATTCGGTTGAGAATTTTTGTGGGTATACGCAATCGTACATGGAGAATACGATGGTGTTCATAACTCAATTTCGTCTTAAGTCCACTTACGCGGTTAATGCTTGGACCCACAGATATATATATGATTGCTGTCAATTCGTTGATCTTGATCTAGAAATATAATTTTCTTTCATGATACAACTCGAAGAGTTTTTGGTTTACAGTCATATTTCAATGTTATATAATATTTAATGTTTGTAATAGTGGCCGGTTAAAATTAATTTTTTAATCAAATATACATTCACAAAAATCCGGAATCCGGAATCATAATATTTTGAAGGTTTACTACAAATACAATACTACAAAATCCATATTCAAGTTGAAGAATGTTTGAGGGTTCAACTTAAAATCTATGAGCTGTAATAGAAAAATGGTAAAAGTTGATTGCTCTTTTTCTAGAATAATACTCCTACTATTTTACAGAACAATGAATTTAAACATTCAAATTTTTTTAAGAACGCCTCGTCTCTATTCGTATTTCATAGGAAAGTACAGTAGCGAGCAAGAAAAATAGAAAATATAATAATATCACAATAATTCATTTCTATAGTTTTTATAGCTATAATGTTTTGTATTCTTCAACATTTAATTTTTTTAAAAAATAATTTGTAATGAATGATTTTTTGGCTTCATGGTTTCCTTCTTATCGCTTCTCAACACCCATTTTATTATATAAGTATTTTTTTTCTACATATAGACAGCACAGCGATGAAAAGCTATTAATCGTCAGTATAGAACAAAAAGTCATCACCTACTCTTTTGTCGAAAACTCGTTTTTAACATTTACCTTTGTAATTTTCTATCTTTGTAGTATCTCTCTATTGTAAACTGTTGGAGGAATTATGTGATAGTTAATAATAAGCAACTTGTATTATTCAAAACATTTGTTTTGGGCATATCGAATTTTTAAATGGCAGAAACATAACTCAAACAAAACTCAAAAACATGAAATTGTAGGTAGTGACTTTCTATTCTATTGTATAATATATGTATATAGACGGTATAAAGTAACACTGCTTTCAGTTTCAACACTGTTGCATACATCACACAAACTCTTCTTCAGATACATATTACAATACATAATACACTAAGATTTTTCTCTGGACACTGGCAACACTTAAAAATTTGACTAAAGGGTGGCCGTGATTTACTGACAAAAAGTAAGATACATTTACGCTTGGAAACATGTAAGCATTCAAAATGTGAATTGCTGACTTTTCTATCTAATTTATCAACCTCATGATACATATACTCATGACTACTTTCCGAAGCATTCTCTTCTATATATGCAAAAATTAGCATCATTTCATTCACAACTTTCCACTATTTTGCATGTCCAATGTTTGAACTGCTATACTGAAGATTAAATTTCTATATTTTCATATCTCTTACTTTATTGATAATACTATTTTGGAGATCCCTAACACTTCTAGTTGAAATACTGCTGTGTACTATTTGGTAAGGCTATAATATGTTCAGACTTTAGCTATTATAAATGGTTTTTAAAAGTTTTATCATTTTATCAATTTCGCGAGACAAATCGATTTGAACTTTTTAAGCGACCAGTTGTTAATTGCCATTCATTCAATTATTTAGTTTATTTGTAAGCAAGTGTACCAATTTTGTTAGTATCCATTGACACTTTTTTCACATTGGATCAAATTTGATAATTGTACAATATTTTAATAAATTGTGTGCAAATATGAATCATTTTTACAATCACAATATTATCTTTATCGAGGTATGTTAATAACAGTTAATAGTTTGATGAATTCGTAATTTGGTAATAATAATTTGATTGTAACTTTTATTTTAATTTTATTATACAGAAGGTATAACCTATCAAGTGTTATAAAGATATCAACATAAATTTTAAGATAAGTTTAATGCCAATTGGACAAGCTTTGAATATATCGTAGGTAATACTTTTCTTGCTCGATACTGTATAATTTTTTAGAACAATATTATCTTATAAATAAATAAACCAATAGTTTAAGTTGACTGAAATAAACCATTGATCTAATCTAATCATTGAAACTAATTGTTTCAAATTTTTATTGTGCTAATGCGCAAAATAAAGAAGTAAATTGATATGTACCTACATTGCATAGGCTTCATCCTTTTCATCAAATAATTTTTTTTATATTCTTGTACACTAGGTTGCATCGAATTTGGCCATTTCGTATTTTCAAATCCAATAGCAATTTTATGATTCCATATTTTATTGGGAACATTTTGTGGAAAAATTTTTTTTTCTGTTTTAACTCCATCTCTATCCGCATCGACGATTAATGTTTTGGCGCCCCAATCGTGTAGTGCAAATTTTGATCACTCGCTGTGACCGAACCCATTAATTTATTTTCAATCT
>JANTOP010030571.1:0-11775 GCA_027564815.1 Symmerus nobilis | reverse complement strand
GTAGTGATAATAATAATCGTCTTCGTCGTACTATATCTATTGAAGAATTTCAAAATATGCGAATCAGTGACTTTGTGGTGCAAAGATCAGTAAATTTGTTTGAATATATGGAAAATTCTTCGAATTTCTTAGATGACGATCCGTTTACATGGGTTGATCGTATAAACTACAGAAAGGGACTGGAGATCCTTGAAGCATATTATCATTCATCATCATTTTAGGCTTTTGGAAAACAATAACTAATTATATTATATTAAATATATATCTAATGATTAATAAAAAAAGAGTATTTTTTATCTGTAATATTCAATGGGTAAGTACATATTTCATTCAATATTTTACTGAAACTTTGAGAGGCTTGAGAAAGTTCACAGAGTTAAAATTTTTTAAATAAAAAAGAGTTTTTTTGTTTTCTGTTTATTCAGTGTATCTTGAACAAATTTTTGAGTAGTTACATCAAAAAATTTTATTTTGAAATTCTTTCATATAAACAACGGACAGCCTAATGTAACACACTCAAAAAGTTGTGATGTGACCCGATTATATGAATGAAAGGTCGTATGTTAGTTGATGTTAGTTTACGGAGACCCATTTTCAATAAATTTATTCCAGCGTTCTTTATAAAATATTGGGAAGAATGGAATATTTATAATGTTGAGAATTTCGTGAAAATCGAATAATTTTATGAAAATCCAAAATTTTCTAATCCGACCCTCTTTCAAAATCAAGGATCTTAATGAAAATTGTATAGCATACTTATGCAAAATGATGAAAATCGGATATCACAATAAGGGAGTGCCTATAATTTTCCTAATTTCTTATGATTTCTTCCATATTTTAATTTTCATAATATTTTCACATTTTCACGAAATTCCCGGATCCTTCTGAAATCGATTTTCATGAAATCGTCCTGCTTTTACTAAATTTTGTGACTACCATGGAGCATTACCACTTTCCAAGTTTTCCAATTTCTATAAAATTGCACAATTTCTCGAAATTTCCAGATTTTCTGAAATTTTTCAATTTTAATACAATATTTCAACACCTAAATTGTCGATTACGTTAAAATTATCGGGCTGAAGATTTGGTACTTATCCCCTTACGGAATTTATGAAAATCTCTGTAATTAAAAAAACATATACCCGCAATTTAAGGAAGGAATATTTAATATTTATTTTAATTAGACTTATTATCATTATTCTAATTTACATTATTCTATAATTCCTATACAGATACACTCTGTGGGTATTTGTTTTACTAAATTCAAACAAATTAATAGTTTAAGTAAATATTATTGATTTCAAAGACAAAAAGACGAAGCAAAAAAATACAATAACTATTATGCAGGAAATGTTTAAAAAATTGTTTAAAAAAAAAAAAATATTTCTTGTTAATTAAATAGATTATGACGATTATACCGATTTTTGAAATTATGTAATAGTAAGAATATTCTCAAGGAATTTAATTGTGCTGGGCTAGGAACTCGTCATATTCGTGGTATACGAACTCGCCACACTACAATATTTTCATTTTCAACCTTTCCGCGGAAAAGTAAAACTCATAATTCCGAACTATTTTTAATAGGGAGATTTTATATCGGGAAATTATATAGTTGAAAGGAAAGATAACAAAAGCTAATAGTTATAGAGTAGAACTAATTCAAGAATGAAATATTTATTGAATGACAGGGAAAATTCAACATTTTGTTCACATGGATATTGATGGATATAAAATCATATTTTGTGATTTTTTATCTGCTAATTTATATAAATTAAAAAATTGTTAATAAAATATATTAATACGTCCTCATCGCTGCAATCCATTCTTCTCGATTTTGTTGGTCAATAAGTTGCATTGGATATTTAGGTTATACGACTAAATGTTGGTAGATTATATTGTATTTACTTTTTCATGAAGATTATACTATTGTACTGCTTTTGGACTACCAACACCAACTATAATTAATATTGCATGTTGTACTTTAGGTTCCTATAGCTCCTCTCACAAATGCGGAAAGGCCTTTATAAAAAAAATTGTTTTCTAGTTATAATTAGCGCTGTGTTATATATATCACATTTTATGACTCTTACTCCACATCTTTCTGTATCATCATTCAATTTGATGAGTAATATTGTATTTTATAAACTAATTAGTTATAATCAGAGGCGCCATTCGAAAGGGGGGGGGGGGCTGTGCCTACTATTCGTTTTGAGCCCCCCGACCTCTTTTTAAGAATTTCTTGGCCCCTCTCAACCATTTTTTTTGAATTGGCGCCACTGGTTATCATGATAATATAATGTTGGCTATTTAGAGTTATAATTAATAATAACTTAATTCATTTTATATAGTATTTAACAAATTATTTATATTATTAATCAATAATATTCTTTACCTAGAGAAATTTAATTTATATTCTAAAAAAAATCTGAAATAGAAATTTTAATTAAATTAAAATAATTATTTTTATTTCACAAAAATTGTTTTGGCTGGGAATAGAGAATTAAACCCATAGTTTTCTAATATTGCAACGTATTTAATTGAAACAATTAACCAATTTGGCAAATATGTAAAGCATATTTAATTAATCACAATTCGCAATAACTATTTGGTTAATTCGATCTCGAAATCTAATTGTATTTCGTTTAATTGGAAAAACGTAAGTGCATTTCTAGTGAATTTCTTATATAATATTCGAGCCTTGAACAATTATTATAGATTCTCTCGATTTATAATAAAAACGGTACTTTCCATCTCAATAGATTCATCCGATTTCGAATTATGAGTATAAAACGTTTTCTTTGAATTGTATTTTATATCATTTTTATGGATGATATTACCTTGAATTATATTGATTTGTAATAAGTCGCACAAATAATAATAAAATAATAATAAAATAAATATAGTAAAGACCAATAAAAGACTTTGTTTCCAAAATTAATTTTGGATATAATAATTTCAAACCTCGAAAGTTGGATTTTTAAAATATAATAATTTACACAAATATATACCTTTGTTTATTAATAATTTCATTAAAAAATATTTGAAAATTTGTACACTATCCTAGGGACATTTATATTGCCGCTTTGAATCTCAATGTTCATTTCGAATTGTTTCGAAATAGGAAATTAATTAATAGAACAGATATTTTTAAGTTATGGATGTGGTAGCGTTGCTTGCTATAAATCAATCAATTTTTTTAATTACATGAATATATACGAGGCAATACATTCGGTACACCTTGTATACCCATTAATATAAATATGTGCCTATGTAAATCAGTTTTAAATAAAAATAACCCTGACCGTTGCGTGTAAAATTCATCTCACTACTTAGTACAAATAATGAATTGTTGAAACCTACATGAAATTGCATAACTTTCATCATCTTACAAATTTACACATAATTAAATTTGTATGTTTGCTGAGGTATTATAAATCATATAGAGTGATGTATGTACAAGTAAATAATACGGGGTCTCCGTATTTTAAAATATTTTTATAATCCATTTTGATTTATCCGTTTCACGTTTAAAAAAACGATAGAAATCTGAAATAGAATATGTTGACCGAATGGACAATGTTAGTTTTAAATTTCCATATCATGGTTAACCTTTATTAATATTTGCACAAAATGATAAGCTGATTATCTTCTTAAATCAAATTAATTCCGATAATTTACCAGATATCTTAGATTAAATTGAGGAAAAATATCTGATTATTATGTTGTTAGATATATATTAATATCGGAATGCTATACTGCGATCCAAGGACTCGAATTAGGAATTTGAATTAGCAGTTTGATATTCTCATCACTGACCATGATGGGTAGTGTTTCTAATGGAACTCTTTGTAATATGTCATCCAATGTGGCATGTTCACTAATAATTTGGGGAAATTAATTATATACAATTGACCATAAATTGTCTGTGATCGAGATGCCACATTACTTTTCTTATATACTTTGACCTGCTAAACACGATCGCAATAAAAAAATGTCCTATAGAGAGGATTTCGAGTTATGAATTTTAGAAATTTTTTCGGAGGTAGTCTTACATCTTTTAACATATCTTGAGTTAGAACTTACCGATATCAATACCCATTACAGGGGAGCCATCCATCGAGGACCAGAGTAAATATTTTATATCGATCCTAATGGCCATTCTTATTCCTAGTAACATGAATGACAATTCTTTCGCCCCATTCATTGGTTTGCGTTGCCTCTAGGAACTAGAGAAGAGTGGCGTTCGGTTAACATATCTATATGGTGTGCAGAATTTTAAGTCCCCTTAATAAATTATTACAGCCTTTATCATACCCGTTTGCTTCATTCAAGAGAACATTTTTTCGGCTGGAAAATAATTTGAAAAGGTAGAAAGTTGCTTTGACAGTTAGGTAAAATACAACAATTAAATATTTCGGAAAAGTCGAAATTAATCTAAGAAAAATCGTAATGCGTAAAGGAGCTCGCACCGAGAAATTTGAATACGCGACAGTTGGTTCGGATTTTCCAATAATTTTCTTCGGATCGTGAAAAACGTATTCGTACAATTCGTAAAAAATCTCCGCATAACTTAAAAGCTCCCTGATAGCTTTATTTTCCCAACTAAATTTTTACGCTTTATAGTCTACTTTTTATCCAGATAACGATCCTTTAACGAAATTTCAAATTTTCCCAATAAAAAATTGAGAGCTGATTGAAAGTTTAAAATTAAAATGTTATTTTTTATAATTTGGAATCGAAGTTTTATTCCGTCCATTAAATTTATATAAGATATGAAATTTCCGCTAAACGCTCTCTCAATCCATTGTAGACTCAAAGAAAGCGCTAACTCTCGAAAAATCTATTTATCTATTATCTAGATATTGGTCATTTCATGAAATTTCAAATTTTCCCAAATGAAAAGGTTTTCAAAAATCTTGAAAGCTTATTGAAAGCATATATTTTCAAAATTTCTGGGCGTTTGAGCAAAGAGTATGGCGATAATTTTTCAAGAAAGGGCAAATAAGGACTATGAATGCCTTCATGATAATTTGCCTTCAATTCAATTCAATTCAATTCAATTCAATTCATTAAAGCTTCGGTCGAGATTTTAATTATCTGCGGAACTTTTCAACGAAAGTTTCGGAATTCATTTAAGTTTATTTATTGGGAGATAAGATAGATCCGATAATGAATAAAATAATAGCAGGTTTCTGGAGAAGTAGGATTTCTTTAGAATGAAACCAGATTCTAATTTTTTGATGTATATGGCATGGGACGCCATCTTGCTGAAAAATAACACTCATCTTCTGGTGTTTGAAGATGGGTATCGATGGCAATATATGTTTTTTGAGAATTCCTTGGTTTATATTTGAATTAGCTGTACCGTCAATGAACATAAGAGATTCAACACCTCCTCTGACATGCAGCTCCAACCATTATGTAACCAGGGAATTCTATTTGGTATTTCAAACAGTCGCTAGTGGATACCACATCATTACGGTAATCGCCAATAGAAATTTGAAATCTGGACTCCAATTCTAATGAATTCTCGCCCAAAGAAGCCCTTTTTTTGTATATTGTATTCAGGAGAAGTTTGTGGATTGCTTGAAAGAAAGTGTTTAGTTTAAGAAGGATTTAAAAAAAAGTATCCTATCAAAATCTAACCTTATAAGAATTGTATGAACCATGTTTAGCTATGGCCCTTTGGCAGATACAATATTCTGACAAATTTTCTTATTTATAGAAATTGTATATTAACATCGGGTGGTGTTGCAGGATGATTCTTAAAATGATTATTTTTTTATATTTGGCATTCTGTTGCGAATGTTCTGTTACCTAAACATTCATTCGGGTTTATTTATATGCCAACACATTGCTTTGTACCGTAGCTCTTCGTAAGCTATTAGTCAGCCATATTAAGTCTTAGCTAATATATTTGATAAGTAGATTTTCTACCACCATGTTAACTTAATAATTGATTGACTAATATCACGCGACAAAGTTTTTCCACAGGGCTTTGCGGAGTTTTCAGCAAATTTTTTATTAAACCTTGAGCTGCGATTTCAAATTTATTTAAAAGATTGGTGGGAATAAAATTAGTGAAAACGCTTGTATGCGTAGTAGTAGATAGTAGATGAACTTATAACTTTAAATAGGGTAGTAGTTAATTTGAGCTAATAACAAATTATTAGTTATTTATTCTCGTTTCAAATGACAAGAATTGTGAATTTAATATTTCACAATTATTGAGGATAATAAAGCATATTTGAAAAGAAATTAATTCACTGAAGCTTAAATGATACAAGTGCAGTTATGGCGATTAAAAGTGAATATAGATTTGATCCAGATGAACTAATATTAATTTGGGTAGTAGATGGGATAATAGAGCACGTGTATCAGTGGCACATTAACACGGAGGCGAAAGAGGCAGCGGCCTCAGTGCCCGAAGTCAATAGGGGCCCGGAAAAAAGAAGAAAAAAAAGAAAAAAAAAGAAAGTATAAAGGAAGAAAAGAAAAAAGAGGCATAAAAGAAAACAAAGTCAATACCTTTTAGTTAATCCTAGCTAATTTTATTACTTAATTTTTTCTTTTGCTCATTTAACATACTTGATGTTACAAAATTGTTGTCTGTTTTTGGGGATAAATTAGGATTACAAATTAGGGATAAAATTTAAGTCGTTTTGAAATGCGTACTAGCATTTTCTTCAAATTACTTTTTCTGATATACTGTAAAATGAGTTGTTTGATTTACGAGAAATTAGAGCAATTAAAAAAATAAACAAATAACCCTATACATTTACAAGAGATTTTACAGGTTTTTTAGGGGTCTTTCTCGTAAAAATTGAAGACAAAGAAGTATTTTTTAGTTTTTTCTCTCCTGACGAATCTATTAATTATTGTTCATGAAAACAAATGGATACATATAAAAGTACACGTCTTCAGCTATATGAAAAAATTTGTTTCGTTTTTATCGAGTGGACATGTGTGTTATAGCGTGGCGCCAATCAGGCCATTTTTTTTAAACGCCCATTCGGCTACAGTTGTGGCTCCGCCCCTGGTAAAGATATCCAAAAAAAAAAAAACAAAATACACGTTAAACTAGGGACTTGTCCTCCCAATTTTTTTTCGAAATTGAGGGCCCGAAATTATGGTCCTGCCTCAGGGCCCGATAAAGTGTTAATGCGCCACTGATGTGTATACAAAATGAATATAAAATGTATGGCATGATTATGAGGATATGACTTCAGAGTTTAAAGAACAAAGATTAAAATTCTCAATGTGTGACTGATTCAATTATGTTGAGAAAGTAAAAATTTATTTTTGATAACCTGATTCTTGATACCTAATTTGAAAAATTAATAACATACACTAGGACTGTTTAAGGTAGCATAGAAAGCCAAGGAAAGCCTAATCTGAATTCTAAATTACAATTCCATATAGGTACTCTGAAAGTACGTTATACTATGGTTCGTTATAGATATGTTATATTTTTAATGCTCATAAAGGTTGTATGTATATTGTATATGTAAGCATTAGGGTGGGTCGAAATAAGTGAGATGGAAGTAATTCATTAAAAGGATCTGTATATTATATTTGACTTTATAAACGAAAAATGAACAGCATAAATAAAATATAATTGAATTTGAAATGGACATATTAATATTTAAATCAATTAATGGACAATTAATATTTAAATTTGAATCACTTATATGATTATATAATATATGCAGGGTAAACAGGTGTAAGTAGGATCAATTTTAACATTTTGGCCTGTAGCGGCCATATGCAATGGAATTTTTTTAAACTTGTAATACCATTTTGTAGCCTCTGAATTCTGGTAATTTCTGTAGAAGAACACTTTTCGGATTTGCTTATAAACTTTTCTAGGAAATGGCTTTGAAGCCTGATCCAACTTACACCCAATTTTTTGAGTTTTTGGTGGAGTTTTTGGTCACTTTAGAAAATAATGTATTCAGTTCGAAAAAAGTAATTTTAAGCATATAAAATGTATAATAGCGACGTAAAGAAGAAAATGGAATGCGATTTTTTTTCCAACCGCACTGATAGACTTCTTTCTGAAACGGATAGACTTTCGATTGTTTCTGAAAGAGCATTCGTCTTACGTGGACATTTCTTTACCATTTTTAAGGAATTCTACGAATTGTTTTAGCTATAAATACAAACTAATATACTTGTAGTACGCACCAAAACTTGAAATTAAAAAAAAAACATATGATTCTAACTACTTACACCAAAACGACTGATCCAACTTACACCAATTGTGGTTTTTTGCAAAAATCTATTGGCCACCAATATTTATGAAATACCTGATTAAAATGCTTTTGGATTCTTAAAAAGCAATTAATGATACATAATTTGATAAAAGAAAAATAAAAGAAAAATCCGTTTTTCAATTTGAAAAAAAGTAAGAGGATAGCGCTCAAAAATTACTTTTGCACGTCAAAAACACACATTCGCCATTTTGCTAAAAAGTAAGCGTCATGCGCCTGTCAAATTTTCATAAGAGATGAGTTACTTCAATAATAATAACCCGTAAAAATTTCAATTTCGAAGACCGATCAGATGCATTTTTCAAATATTCGCAATGATCCTACTTACACCATGATTCTACTTACACCTGAATACCCTACTCGTATAGTAAAATTAAATATTTTATAAGCACCCATTGTACAATGTACAATGTTTAATGTTTAAGAAGAACATAAAATCTATATTTTTATATCTAAATAATTTTCTTTTAATTGTATTTATATCTATAATTTAGAGATAGATAGAACTGCTAGAACTAGCCACTCATTTCAAACAACTATCAAAAACTTTCTCCTAGCTCTCGAGTCACCGAAAAATTAACGACTATGATTTGATATGAACTATTGGATTCTTTACAAAATAGAAATTCAGCTGATTGTATCGAATAAAAATAATACATACAAATGTTATGTAATAAAACATCGAATTATTATTAATTTGATTCGCTTGATTATGAATATGATTAAAAAAGTATTGTCTTTAAATGCTATTCCCTATTACCAAATTGGCAAGAAATAGTTTAATTTTATCCATTTCAGAATGATCCGCAGTAATAGCTATACATTTTATTTAATGAGTAGTGATGTGCCAAAATAATTAATATAAATAAGAATTGTGACTTGCAAACTAACATATAGAATATCTATAGGTCTATCATTAAAATTTAGGTACATCTCCCAATAAAATTATATTAGTGCGTATTTATCATGCGGATAATTTAACTTAACATCATCCTCTCATCACTGATCTCATAAAATATTAAATTTAAAATTTATTTACCTACATATTTGCATATATTGATTGATTGACTTAATTAGAATCATAAAATCATAAATGTTATTTTTTGATCGATGATCGGTATAAATTAATTAACTACTTTTAAGATCGATGCTACAAGTATATTAAGTTTTTGTCAATGATAATATTAGACAAAACGATGCGAGATTAATACGTCAAATGGTAGCGAAAGTGGTAAAAAAATTCTGAGGAATTGACAAATTTTACACAACGATTTTTCATCTATTGGTATTGTTAATTTTTAGCTTAATAATAATAGATTGGATATATATATATATACCTCATATAATTATAATTATAATTATACCTACATGTATATGCATAACTAATAAATACTGTAACCTCTATAACGGCTCAAAAAATTTTGTTGATAAAAAAAAAGCCAAGAAATTAACAAATAAAACTAAATTAATTTGAACATTTTGCTTTATATTATCTGTAAGGAGGACTGTGTGAACTGAAGAATTGGCTGAATCGAAATTCATGATTTTTTGGGGAATTAGTAATGAAAAAGCAAACAATTAAATATTGACAATGAAGTTTAAAGATGTGTGTTTGTATCGGATGGATGATAGATAATATCGATATGTAGTTTTGTAGTATATCAATCTATTAATGGTATTTAGGTACAGAGCCATATGATAGTGTCATCGCTAGAATTTATAGAGATGTTGGATAGCATTATGGTCACATAGTGTTATTTTAGTAATTATGTAAAATAAATAGTTTCGGTAATCGTATATAAATACTTGACCGATTGCAATTTTTAAATCAGTTATTTTTTGAATTTGGTATCGGTTTCTGGGTGATCAGTAATATAGATTATTAAATATTAAAAAAATTGATCTACTTGCGCTATAATTATATTAAAAAAATAATTGTTAAAAGGTTAGTTAAAATATTATTCTTCAAATAATAATAAGTGATGTGGAGAAATTGGATATAAGTGACTTGTTGAATTATATATCACTTGATTTTTTAATTTAATTTAATATTATATTTTCAAAATTGATCCAACTAAAAATATAGTTATATTATATTTTTAACTTCCCTAATAGCTAATAATTCCTTGAAACGAAACGAAGTGGTCAATTTAGTGGCGGAATAACTTATTCTTTCTGATATATGGAATAATTTCCAAGAATTACTGAAATTTGATCTATTTTATCAATGGAATTATCTTAAGAGATCAATGTGATTCTGTGGGATTTAATTTAATTTATTTCAACAATATTGTTGGGATTTGTCGAGACTTTTGAAAGATAATTTTGATTGTCCTTCAAAAGGATTTTTTATCTGTGACAATTTAATTGTGTATATATTTAGATATATTTTTGAATTGGAATAATTATATACAATCGATGAATGATATGATCAACTAAACAGTTTTGTACATCAAGTAACCACGGTCTGCATAAACCAATTTATTATTTCAAGAAATCCAAAGTTGTCAAAGGAAAAAAACCCCATATACAATTGAGATTTCCTTAAAGGGTTTAGTCATATATTCCTACAATCGATATATTGGTAATAGTTGCAAAACTGTTGATCCATACTACATTTTTCATATTTGAAAAGAGAGATCTAGAAAAATCTCTGTAGAGGTTATTACTAAACTAGTAAAACTAGTAAACTTCTAATCCGTAGAAAATTCCACTCCTAACCCAAAAATGGGAATGTATTAATTGTACTTTAGAGTCTTAATACTTTTACTTATATACATATGATAAAATAATATTACGAATTTATTTCCGAAGTAAAAGATTTTCCTGATCACGGTTCCAGATTACAGATTAGCAAGTTCTTGGGTGCATCCTGTAAATATATCGTATCCATTTGAGCAATAAGAGGGTAATAAATGTACCATTATGAGATTTTGTTGAATAATTCAATTTTTCAAATAAATCAACGAATTGCATGTAATTTTCATTATTTTCGAGTCGTTCTGAAGAGATACGGAGTCTTTCAAACATTTCCTTCAACACGGGGACAATGCAATGACATGGACTTGTTCCCAATACGATAATATATATTTCTTTGTTATCCGATTTATAGCCGTACCAATCTGGTAGATTTTTGGTAGGAGAATTTAGAGTATAGCCAACGTCGCAAAGACGTTTTTAATTTGACTTCAAGAAAATACCCTCTTTTTGGGTGAATTAGGGCTACTACTACATTATTTACTTGGCTGATATTGGCCTAGGCATTCGGGCTATCCCCATAATTCAGCTTCAATTTGAATATTTAAAGATTGATGGAATGGATTGATGGCCATACGGGAATTAATTCTAGTTTTGATTTTTATTATTAAAATTCTTGTAATATTTTGTTCAATATGGATATTATGTAATATTTTGTAATATTATGTTCTAGTAAAATTTGGTGTAGTAAAATTTGTCAAGGATTTTTTTTATCTGTAAAAATTGCTAGTAAAAATTTTTTTAG
>JANTOP010030560.1:0-11775 GCA_027564815.1 Symmerus nobilis | reverse complement strand
ACTTCCTATCTCTTCTAGATTCTGAGCTAGAGCTCAAGATGTGCAAACGTGGCTCTTTCACCCCACTCTACCCTATATACATTTAAGCTCGGGAAAATTAAGTGTTTTTCTCGATTTATTCCAGATGTGTAATCATAATTTTATTAATCAGAACTACAAAGTATCGAAATGTATATGTTTTAATTCGTTTGTAAAACATTCTCTATGAGAAAATTTGACAAATTCCAGAAACTGCAGCGCCTGCCCCAAAACCCTTTTATTTCCTATCGTTTAAACCGCTCAACTGAAATAAAAAAAAATTACATTAATATATAGTATTATCTGGCTCATGATCGAAGGGTTTTGCAAAAAAAAAAATTTTTATACTTGCAATAAGTGGCGATGATTTTTCCAAAAAATCGATTTTCGATGTTTGAAAAATTGAGTCTCCGGCCAAAAAAAAAATTTCGTTCAAATGAAAATCACGATCCACGGTTTCGATCACGAACCAGCTTATACAATAAGAAACAACACCTTAAAATTTCAGAATGATCGGTGAATTGGTTTTCAAGATATCGTGATTACCGCAACGGCACTACACAAAACAATTCCGAGATAATCACATTTAAAGTTTATAGTTCTTTGTTTTTTCATAATTAAAATTATTTTTTCTCAACTTACATAAAGTACAACTTTGGAAAGTATACTCTCTAAACATGAATCAGTGCATAATGCTGATTCTCAGTTCATATTTACAGATTTCTACAGTGTATATCATGCAGCTGCAAAACAATGAAATACGGCTAATTAAATCAGCGAAAATTATACAATGGAAATAAATAAATTATTTATTATGGATCCTTTTCTCTGTGATTTTAAATTCCTAAAGTATATTGGTTTTCATCCTTTATCATTATTTGATAAGATAAAAACCTTCCGGTACAAGGAATCGAACCCGAGCCCACCAACCACCGTAACGCTACCGCCTCGGCCAAGGATATTTATAAATATTTTATTACAATATTCAATGTCTTCATACAGTATGCATCTATTACCATACATACATATGTGCTAAATCTACAGCAAAATACCCCAAATTCACTGATTTTATAGTTATTAAATACAGTTAATAAATACTGGCATAATTAGCGAAATTAACACTGATTCATTTTTAGAGAGTATAACTAACTTTCATTAAATTCTGTTGATCAGTTTCTGAGATATTCAATTGCGAATTGCAAAATTTGCCAAATTCGGTCAATTGGTGATACATGACTTACAAGGAAGGCTATAAAACTGGTGCAATTTACAGTGCGCGTTTCATTGTCGTTATATCTTATGGCATAACATAAACAGGTTTGAATTTTTCAATCTCAATTTTCTCAGGATTGGGGTTTCATAACGCGTAAATTGAACCAGTTGAATACCTAGCCTAGTCGTGGTCTACAGGTGTGATAAAAATAAATCGAACCGCGAGGGAAAGTTCATAGCCTTCCCTTGCAAAATAGTAACGATTTTTTGGTTCAACCTATTATATTGATTAAAAATATGCAAATATGTACATCTTTTGGCAAGCTTTTATTTATTTTATTTTCTCTCCAACTATACTGATTATGTTAATTTGGAATTCCCAGAAGTAAAAGTTGATATCAACCATTTATTACAATTATTTATTTTTTCTGCTTCAATTTTTTTTTATTATGATAATTGAATCTAGGAAGTGACAATTTCAGTGTAAGCTAACAGATTCCACAATTCCGAAAATTACTTTACTACTAAGATATATAGTGTTTCTTTTGTCGATATTTTGTTTCGGCAAATACTTCACCATAGGGCACCTAAAAATTGTCCATAAGTTCCAAACGCCCCTGTTTGCACCCGCGTTATTATTAAAGATTTTGGTTAATTGGGCGAAAAGATGTTTCTAGTGAGCATTCTTTCACCCCTTTCGATTCAGTCAATTAAGATTCAAAGAGAAATTATATATTGTAATTTTGATAACAGAATTTTGCTATTATTTATATTGTAATAATATTGCTAACAGTCTATTATCTACCTAATGTCACAATTTATCAGTGAATTTATAATAATAAAAATATTGCGATATTTTATTAACTATGCTTATTTATTCCTTTCCTGAATATGCAAATTAATTTTTCTACATATTTGTTAAGATTTCTGTAAGATTTGTTGAGATTTGTTATAATATAAAGATTTCTGTTTATAGATGCACTTAACTTTCATGCCATTATAAATGAGAGCTAAATGGTTTGTTTGGTCATTGACATTAATTTTTTGATCATTTTTTACCGAATATATTTTACACCTTTTTCTCTAATATTGAAACAAGTTTTTTCTTGACTCTTTTATTTTCTCTTACAAATTTTAATGATTTTAAAAAGAAGAAATTTGTTCCCAAATATATTTCTAATCTGTTATCTCTGTATAATTTCGAATCATTCAATCACAGTTGGTTGGTGATTTTTTTCCAATATTTTTCTCCGATGTAGATATTTCGAGAGGTCATCTGAAAAAGTCCAATAGGTCAATATTTCTATTTTCGTAAAAGTTTGAATATTTAGCAACAAATTAACAACCGAACAATAAATGATCGGTTAAATAAACT
Organism: Symmerus nobilis; assembly: GCA_027564815.1. Lineage (NCBI taxonomy): Eukaryota > Metazoa > Arthropoda > Insecta > Diptera > Mycetophilidae > Symmerus > Symmerus nobilis. Next base: position 9,170 of record JANTOP010030560.1, on the reverse strand, counting down.
GTATTTTTAGATAGCATGTATAAAAGTAAATAGTTAATATGATGATTGATGATTGATTTTTTGTCTGGGTATACCGATGATTAGATTTTGGTAGTTCTCAAATTATTGATAATCGAAAATACCATGAGAACTATTCACATTCTTAATAAATAATAACCCATCGGATATTATGAAATATTTATTTCTGGAATTTGCATATAATTTCTGAAACTGACGTTACGATCTCCACCTGCTTCAATTGTTCAATTTTATCGTAAGAATTATTAATAAGTATTTCCTTGACTTGGTTACCTTTATGAATTCATAAAAATAATAACACAATTAATTTGATTATTATTTAATAAAATATGATCGAAAAATAAAATAATGAAGATCGATTGCTTAATTACGGAAAGGTCATAAATTGTACACTTATCGAAAGATTAAAATCTCTAATCGATTTCAATGTTTTTTTGATTATATAATTAATAATGGTATACAAATATTGCGGATCAATAAAATAATGTTTTATTTTGAATTTTAAATATTTTTTTAATTGGCCAAATAATTCGATTTGTTTTTTTTTATTAATTTGAGAATATCATTCAAAATATAAATAATCACGGATGATTACCTCTTTACAAATGTAATTCAACTTTATTAGGAGATTATGATTTTCGATTAAGTATAATTTATGATATTTTGAAGGTCATTTATACAACATCATTTTACATGTATTATCTTTTTAATAATACTGATTATTACTTTCAAATTATCAAAAATTTCGAAGTTTTGGTATGTTAATGATTATTTTTGGAAATAGCTTGGACAGACCAAAAAATATAGTGATTTTGGTTCCTTCCGACTTATTTCGATTTCGATAAAGCTTTAGATTTTGTTTAAATTGAAAAGTTATTCGATATTTTTTGTTTCGCCATCCGACATACAGTTACGAATACAGGGTAACCCAAAATGGAGCTTATAACTTTAAAACGGCTCATTCGGTTTTCCTGCGTAAAATATCAAATGAACTGTGCTGAATGGGGCGTTTTGAAAGGGTTCTAAAATTTTTTTTTAAAAAATTTCTTAATAAAAAAGGGGTTCCCAGCACAATTTGTTACCCCCTCCGAGCCAACAAAAAAATATTTTTTATCCGAAGCACTAATCTTAATACATATCAAATAAAAATTCACGCTGGCAGGCGGACAGGTTTTGATATAGGGTAGAGCGGGTCAAGGAGGGTCGGGGGCAAAGAGAGTCACTTCACTGTTAAATTCAAATAAAACGCCAAATATGAAATTTGCACAAAGTCTTCTCTACCTTTCATAAGTGGCACTAGTAACAATGGCATATTTCCAATAATATCAGTGATAACTTCATCTTTATATTTAAAAAGTGGTATGTTCTCAGAAGCTTACACAAATCGAAAGATCAAAACTGCCTAAAAAAAAATTTTAAAAAAAGGTAAGTTCATTTTCTTGTATTTAAAAGTGGTGTTTATTTAAAAGAACTGTAGATCTGTGTTTATTATATAATTGTTCTGTTTAAAGGAATATTACTTTAAAATACCAGTATTTAAAATAAATTACAAACTATCTATGTGTGACGTATGGGGCAATCGGTGTCACTTCTTGGGTTAAAGAGAGTCATTTGTACTTTTTTACTTCTTAATTGGAAATTTGGATATTAGTTTTCAAATTAAATTTGTCTTTAGGTGAACACGATGGATCGTACTTACAAAAGAAAAACCAGTGTTGGCAAATGGACACATGAGGATATGGAAATGGCGATTGATGGCATTCGAAACAATAATTATTAATCGAACATACGGGAAGCAGAAAAAAATATAAAGAATGAAGTTACAAAAAGAAAGAGATTGCTGCTGGTAGATTCACAAGCTGAAGACACTTCTTGCATAATATGCAATGATAAATAGAAAGATAGCAAATCGGGGGAATGTTGCATGCAGTGAATAAAATGCAAAGGTTGGCTGCACGAAAATTGCGCAGGGGGATCGTCCTTCAAAGGAGCTTTATGCTTAAATTGCAAATAAAAGCATCGACCCTCTTTACCCCCAACCAAGACACTCTTTGGCCCACTATTTTCGGACAGTATCCTATGTGCAACTTTTTTTAAAACGGTAAATTTTATTATTAATATTAAGTTTTCTTCATTATTAAAATTCTTAATCTTATTTTAAGTAATGCGAAATTCTATTTTTGTTTTAAGTATTAAAATGAATTTTAATCTTGGATGTTGTAGTCGATTCATTTTTTTGTGGCACTCTTTGCCCCGACCTACCCTACGTTTATACGTTCTCATCTCGAACGTAATATTCAGTCACTTGAGGGATTATTGATTTAGATGTCGAATATCAAATTTTACATTTTTATGAGTTTGATGGGATCATACAATCCATCATCATACATCATACATCATACATCATAATAAGAAAGCTAATGCATCTCGATATTAATATAAGATTTGTCTGAAATTATAGGTTTTAGGTTGGAGGAAACTGAATCTCACAATATTCGGCGAAAACATTAGTGAAAAAAACTATTTGAACCAAAAATGTAATCAAGAACGTCCAAGAGCGTAGTCCCAGCCATCCGGCTCAATCTGTATAACTCCGGCAATAACCCAAATATTGTACAATGATCTTGGCTGAAAGGCTAACAAAAACAAGAAATTCATGGGTCAATACGTGTGTATGTGTATCCTTAGTAACATAGGGAATGCGAGTTTGACATTGGAGTCATTAAATCGTCGTTAGATGATGATTTGGCAATAAATACCCGAGGACTATACCCGTGCTACGTATAAATCATTTTTTGTGAGATTGGTAATCAAAGCTTAAGGATACAGATTTCAACTGTTGAATTAAATTTAAAAATATGGATTTTCACTAATAGTCTATGAGCCAGCAATGTTTTTACCCAAGTTATTTTATATCAAATGTTTCTGTTAATAATTGTTTGGAGACCATTGTCTTGATTCTATTTCGGCAAGTCTGGCACCCCACCCCCTTGCGGCACAGCGTAGTGAGACTCAAAAGGATTTTTCCCAAGTAGCACTTTTAAACGATAGAATTATCTTCTTTAAATTAATCGTTCCTACCCCAGAATACATAAACTCAAATCGCCAGACGTATTTATTATTGCTAACAACTCGCCAGACGCCTTAATATTTGATTAAAAATTTTAGTTAACACCCTGCCAGACTTGCCGAAATATATTTAAAACAACGTCGTTTAAATACGTTTAAAACAATGATTTAGACTAAAATTTTTATCCGATTAAATAAATGGAAATGAAATATGGAATTTTCATAGAAAGCTATCCAAAGTCTTATCAGTAAAATCGCAATCTTTCCAAAATAAGGCTTCAAAAATCTGGATAGCTCATTGTCACGTTGAAATTCATTTTATTTTGGAATCAAATTTTTATTCGACTCATTAAATTTGGATAAAATATGAAACTGTCGCTAATAACCTTCCCACTGTAAGCTCAAAGAAATCTTTAAATTTCAAACATAATTTCGTACGTTTTAAAATTTATTTTCTATCGGTTCTTTCACGAAATTTCAATAATTTCCTACAATCAAATTCGTAAAAAAATCTCGAAACCTCGTTGAAAGTATATATGTATTCAAAATTTTAGGCTGGTTGATAAATTTTTCAAGAAAAGGGAAACAATTACTATTAATGCCTTCATGATTTGCCATTAATTAAATTCAATTCAATTCATTAAAGCTTTGGTAGAGATTTTATTTTTCCACGGATCTTTTTAGCAGGACACTACACTTTCGTTAAAATTGGTCCGATTGCATTTAAGCTGATTTATTGGCAGATAAAATAGATTTGACAGTGAATAAAATTATGTTTTAATAAAAAGCTTTGGATCAGCTTTTGGAAGTTTCTAAAGCTCTTTTCAGACAATTTTTAATTTCAAGGACGTTCAATTATTAGGATAGAAAATCGATTTTAAAACATTTGAAATTTAAAGCCAAAATGTAGAACTTTCTTCCAGTTTTTAATTTTTCACGGAACTACAATATTATACGAAAATTTCGGATTTCACTTAAATTTAATTATTGGAAGAAAAATTAGATTCCATGTGGCCTAAAATAATATTTTAATTCAAAACTTTCGAAGAGCTTTTGGAACTTTCTTGAAGCCTTTTCAGAAAACCAACTACCTACATATCTGTCACTGATCGGTAGAATTCACAGATAGATCCCAACAGGCCAGATTTCGAGACTTTTATGTAGCACCTCTCCTTCCCACTTATAATTTAATCTCAAGTTGATGATTCAAATTTATTAAATAAATTAATTTGTGTTAGCAATTTACGCCAATAAAAATTGGTTGCAATATTGTTGATATTCAGGTGTGCTCTGCGTCTTCTGCTCATTAGTCTGCACGCCACTGTATTAACCCTACATTAAGTAATGATTTTGATTCAAACTAGCAGATTAAATTTAATTCCTAATTCTTATATGTAATGAAATGTAGAAAAATTAGTATAATCACGTTTATTTTAAATAATACCTTCTTTTCTGAAATAAAGTTACCTATCCACGTGTCAAATTCTAAAGTCTATTATATTCTTGATTATACTACAAACGTTGAGTTATTCAGGTATTGCTACCTCACTCTATATATTATTTCAAACTTTCTGCCTAAAATGCGAGGCTAGGGGAAAAATTTATTAATAACTTTCAGTATGGTACTTTTATCATTACTTCTAGAGAGAGCATAGGCGCTTCCATGTGGAAGTTTCGGCGACTTATTTCGATTATTAACGAGGCTAGGTAGTCAATCTAGCGCTCAATCTTATTTTCGTTGTCTCTTTATTTTGATCATTTAATCCATTGCTGTTGACCAATTACATATTAATACCAATGGATGTGTATTGTTTTTGATGATAACCCCAATATACAATGAGTGTCCGTATAAGAATACTTATATTCTTATACAGGGGTCCGCCAGCTTTACGTCACCATCCGATATGATGTGGTTTCAAATTCGATCATTGTGACGATCACACCTGGGTTCGTACCTGCAACCTCCCTCTTCAAAAGCGGGTACACTATCCATTACGCCATATAGAGGTCATCAAAATACAATATATATATCCATTGCTTATATTATGATGCGTTTGTTGTTCTATCCGTGAGCCTTTATTATTTACAATGAACCTATCATAATTGGAAATTGTCAAAATATTGTTACAATATGCTGGATTCTTCATGAGAATGTAGAGAGAAATTTATCGTCATTAACAAAAGTAATGAAGACCCGAATAAAATATAGGAATCCTAAAATAATGTATGATATTCGATTCATATATCATATATCATATATGACAAATAAACATTCCATTTCTCAATTATCCGGATCCTTTGTCCAGAATTATTGGTGTAACTACTTAATAAAATGATCATTATCTTCAAGTGAAATACAGAACAAAATAAAAATCATTAAATGGTCTCTAAATCATTTAAACATCATTTTTATATTATTGGTATATTATATATTTTATAATTATTTCTAAGTGAATAACGTTATTATTGAGCGAGCGATCAAACGTTTCATGAATAATTTTGCTACTTGTTTATGGGGCCACATCACATTATCCTACACTAGATCGTTTAGTCAAATTTTGATCTTCGCTTAAACGAAATCATGACTAAATAAAAGATCACAAAAAAAAAAACGGTTTCATTAAGCTTTTATAATATAAATTTTAAATATTTATTACTTTTGAGATGAATGTGTAAGATTATAATTTAAAATTAAACTATAATAATGTTTAAATTATGATCGAGATATTATATTTCATGTACATTAGTTTTGGACTATGGTTCATCTTTAATTTAGATTCGTAAACAGAGTTTAATAACTGCTATAGAGGCTTCTGACTTAGGAATTATTTCGTTAGGTCACTTATTATGATCATAAACCGCATATAATAGACAGCAATAATTGTTATTTAAAGAGGCAGCTATACACAGCTTAAGGGGGTATCTCTATCTAGAAGGCCATATTTGAGGTAATTTTAGGAATTTTTTTTAAGAAATTAAATATACAAACATTGCTGGATTTTTATACATGTTTATTTATATCTTGTTGAGTTCATTTAGAAAATAAATAAATTCGGTTTCATCGACCAAAATCAACTGTAAACACCTTTGAGAATAGCACCTAAAAAAATCATATTTTTTGGTGTCTCCGGGCTAACTTTGTGGCAATTCTGTATATCTGAAATTAATGAACCAAATTTTGTTAGTAGTTTGGTAATCGTCAGTATTTGGTATATATTACATAGATTGAAATTATAGCGTCTCAATACAACTTATAAATCTTTAACATATATAACGCCTTAAGGTCTAGTTCTTTGAAACTAAACATCGTTACTGGTTCTTTAAGATGCCTATAGAACCTTATACTAACTGACTGTATTACATTGAAATGTGAAGATAAAATGATATAATCAATGGTAATAGTATCTTGAAAATTATTTTAAAAAATCTAGTGACTTAATAAACAGTAGCCACTGTGACTTTAAGTATTGTATGTGAGAGAAACATAAGTATTCTATATACCAGACAATCATATTAACATTTTATTACTGAAAAGAACTTTGGGGATTTCTAAGATCATTTACATTTTCCTAGTAATCCTTATTAGTTAGTTGTATAATATTATAAGGATACACTACACATACAATAAGTAGTCTATAGCATACAGTTCTTCTCTGCGTAAAAATGTGCTTCAAATATAAAGAAATATAATTACACCAGCAAACCATTATTTCCATCATAAAATTAATTTCTAAAATGACAATTGAAGGGGTTGGGATGAAAACATGGTTATTAACATTTCTGAAAAAAATCAATTTAGTTCTACAAATTACTTGAAATTTTACGCTCTACAATCTGCTTTAATTTATATACCAAATTTCCGTAAGATGGCGGAGTTATAGCGAATGTGACTTCTTATTTTAAGCTGATTTTCAACACTACAGCATGAACAATTTGGTAAGTAACATTCAAAAGTCAAGAAAATATCGGGATATAAATAAGTGCATCGCAAATTATTTGATTTATGTTCGATCGATACGTCTGATGAAGACGATTTTAGTGTCGATGACAACAAGAAGGATTCAGATATCGTTGGTTCAGATCCGGAAAGCAGGTACGAAGAGGAAATAACAGAAAATGTGAGTTGAAAAAATTTCTTAGTTACCATGTTATTTTGCACAAATACCATTCACATTGTAATATAAAAGAATGGTAAGGGCGCTGCATTTTTATATTTTTCATTTAAAAATATTGTTAGTTACCATGTTGTTTTGCAAAAGTAACACATAATTTTTAGGATTTGAAGAAGTAGCAATCCCGCTCTTCAAATAAATACCTCGAAATCAATCCAACCATAACCTGACCAGTTATTAACTTTCCTTAGTCTAAACCGTAATCGTAATCAATGCAAATATACGAACAGCACTAAAGGGAGAGAGATTTCGTACCGTTGGAGGTCGATAAAACGAAGTTTAATGAATTCCAAAAATTGTTGCCGTTCATTCCTCCAGCGAATCAAACTTTTTTTGAAAACTTAAAATGCGCCCAAACAACATTACACGAATCGGAAGAAATCCATGATATTGAGAAAATTTAGATCATATTATTACATTGTATTTTTTCTTAAGGGGATTTTTCGTTTCAAATTTGAAAAACAATACACTTTTTAATGTTTTTTTTTTGTGGAAAGACTGTAATATTTATTGAACTGATTCTTTTTGGGCATTTTTATAAAACATGAAGAATATCAAAAAAATATATTTTGAATTTTTTGTACATCTTGACCACTGCACAGAGGGCGTTTTCCAAAAGGAAATTTTTTAACGGCTCCACAGTTTTTGGGCTTCCTGTAACAGATAGAGAAAAAAATGCAAAGGGATTTTATTCATAAGACTAAATACTAGTAACTGAACCTCCCAACATAACTCATAATGTCATGATTTCTACAACAAAACACAACACCATCTGTTGACAAAAAAAGAGATTTGGCCCGGAACGGAGTTCGCGCGGTTAGCTAGTGTTTTTTTAAAAATGCCCAAAAAAAATCAGTTCAATATAATGGTCTATCCACAAAAAAAAACATTAAAAAGTGTATTTTTTTTCAATTATGAAACGAAAAGTCCCTTTATACGATGATTGTCTTTTAAAACGGAGATAAAAGTATTTGTGAATTTGGTTTTGTTTTATGGATTTAAATAATGATATTAATAGATTTAAATTCTTAAGTCGAGTGTATTTGTAAGAAATAAATGAAGATGCAATGAGTTAATTCTCACGTTCGAGGTTTCTCTTATATGTACCATAGTTATCTATTAAAATTATGCCAAAATATGGCAATTTTTATTTCAAGAAAAACGTGGTAAGCCACAATTTTAAAAAAGAATATGGGCATGAAAACATGGTAACTAACACAATTTTCAAAAAATTATTATTTTCTCGAAAAATAATATTAATTGAGATGTGGAAATTATATGATCTGTTAAATATAAATACAAGGTACGTTTCAAAAAAATATGTATATGATAAACAAAGTAAAAGGCACTCAGGATTTGATTGAAATCTTAAAACCTATTTATCTCGGAAGTAATAATTTCTCAGTTACCATGTTTTCATCCTAACCCCTTCAATTATGATTAAGCACCCAGTTAATGCCAAATAATTATTTTGAAATACAAGTAATTAACGAAATAATATTAAATTTTAAAGAATTTTTCTACATGATCATTGATCAAGGTTATGATGCACAATTTATTTTTTTCTTCTCTTTTGATGCTTGGTTCGTACTTTTATTTCATCAATCAATTAATTTCAAAAAACCTGCCGGATGATTGAAATTATAAATTTTTAAATTGTAAATAATAATTTTTTGTATATTTTACTATTATGTAGTTATATATATGTATATAAGTACGGGTTTGTTGTATGTAGAGAATTATATAAATATAAATCACTTGTACTTACCTAAATCATAATGAATTGGGTATTATAATCCCCTGTATTTTAATCAGAGCTGGGGAAAAATAGTAAATAAAATATTTCATGCGAAATAAAATATTTTATTTCCACTCGACCATCGAAAACATCACAAATAAAATATTATTTCA
>JANTOP010030559.1:0-26459 GCA_027564815.1 Symmerus nobilis | reverse complement strand
ATAATAATAATAATAATAATAATAATAATAAAATAAATGATCTTGTCAATGGGAAATATCGGACCAATGTTGCGGGAGATGGAAATTTGAAACAAAATAATATTTCATCAAATGGAATTAATGTCGTAAGTCAATGGCAACTGACCAAATCGAAATTGAATAAATTGAATAAGAAAAATGCAACGAAACAAGCGGAACAACAAGCTAAGAAAAGTTTGTCCAACCAAAAAACATACAGTGACGATAAACAGTCATATTCGGAAAATTCATTTGGCGACAATTGTAGCATATCCCAGAAGCTGCAAAATAATGATCAAACCGAGTCGACATGCAACAATCAAAATATGAATAATAAAAAATTTGCAATCAATTTGAAACAAAAATTTTGCAGCATATTTCGATTTCGAAAATCTCATTCGCATCCAGCGACCAATTACATCAATACATCAATTAGCAATTCCGTATTGGCCTCAAATTCAAACAGTCCGTCATCCATACCATTGATAAATCGAATAAGTAGTAAAGGGGCTAATACGTCAACCGTTAACTTAACGGCGGGAAACACTTTACGGACAAGTGAGACGACTAGTCTGATCGGTGTAAATTGTAATGGTACTGGGACGGCACAACAAACCAATCAAAATTGTTTAAGATTTTCGACAAGAGCGTTACCACCACTACCCGGAGGTTAGTCGGATTTCATAAATTGGTTGATAGATTTTTTAACAAACAGATTAATTAATTTCAGATCGTAAAAATGGTAATTACATTGATGATACAAATAATTCGACCATTTTTGATGGGATTAGTTCCGTATCGAATTTCGGCACGAGAAAATCGGATGACGCGGATTCCATAACGCATGAGGTCACTTCACAACAGAGTACATTTGCATCAAATGTTGAGAAGGTAAAGGATTGCGGTTGGTATTGGGGACCGATTTCAAGTGAAGCGGCGGAAAAAATTCTATCAAATGAGCCGGATGGCAGTTTTATTGTTCGTGACAGTTCGGATGATCATTACATATTTTCGCTAACATTTAAATTACAAAATTGTGTACGGCATGTACGGATCGAACAAGATCAGGGCACATTTTCGTTTGGATCGTGCGCCCGATTTAAATCCCGTACGATTATGGAATTTATTGAAAATGCTGTTGAAAGTTCAAGGAGTGGACGGTAAAATATTCAAATATTAACCATCAAGAAATCATTTAATTCTTTTTATTTCAGATACTTGTTTTTCTTTCATCGACGACCCGAACATGGACCAATGAGAGTACAGTTAACTAATCCGGTTTCCAGATTTAAACATATACAAAGTTTACAACATATGTGCCGGTAAGTGAGAAACGGAATTGTAAATTAAACCATTTGTATAATCATCGATTCAATTTTAAGGTTTGTCATCCGGAAAACAATTGTCCGGAAAGATTTAATCGAGAAGCTTGAGCTACCTAGACGATTAATTGATTATCTGAGCTATAAGCATTGTTATTCGGAACAAGTAGAAAGTGATAGTTCACCATCTCAGGTGAAATGAATCCTTTAATTTATATTAAATTCAACATAATTAAATATAACCGATTTTATCTATTGTAGATTTGCGGTGATGATAATGTTACATAAAATATAAATTTTATAAGAAATATTAAGTGATTTCTTTCACCTTTCGTAGACGCTCATTATATTAATAATTATATTTTCAAGCAATATAATCTACTGTTTGAAGATAATATAAAAATAATTCAAGAAGTGAATAAGTATACGGCTAACACAATTCTACCTTAAATTGGTGATTTGTTAGTTCGTTTTTCTAGATTTTATTCATGGAATATAATACGTAAGGTTTAGTTACCTTTAAAAAAAAATCAATTTGATTATTATTCCTTAATTAATTTTCTATTTAACGAAAAGTATTTGACGTACTGTTAACATTAGAATATTTATATAAATTATAATAATTATAATCGTGATAATATGACTCGTTTATTAAGAAAATGAATCCATTTACTGTAAAACAGTAGTGTACTATTGAATATAATATTATAAGTAATTCGACTAAATAATATCGAGTCAATAATTCAATTAAAATCTAGGAAATATTATTATATTATTATTATGCATACTATGCATACACAACATATATGTATACTGTAATTCCCATTTATTTTTCCTCAGAAATTGTTTTTATTTTAATATACACTATCAATACACCAAATTTGCCAGAAAATAAGATTTTCGTTCATTTTAATTAATAATTATAAGATTTAAGAAATATTAGCGCAATAAGAATATGTTGTAAGTAGATTATAATAAGATTAATTAACATGTAAAAGTGGGCAGTTGTTAAGAATATTTGGGAATTCGTAACGAATATTGAGAAATTGATTATGGACAGATAACAGGATATGGTTGTTGGGAAATCTTCCCAACATTATAAGTAGCCGTTGGTAAAGGACTACATTTGAAGAAACTAAAATAGACAATACGATAGAAAATTGGTCTGATATCGATTCAGATTCGGATGATAAATACTTAGAATCTACATCAACTGACAGGAAATATTAACACCACGCTTTTTGAGACAGAACTTGTTAAGATTGATGAACGATTTGAGGTGATTATGAACGACTTGAGGATAACGACGACAAAACCTATTGTAGTAGTGAATTTATGCGGCAGTTTATTGTGTTTAATATTAGACTGCCAAGTCTAATTATAAGTGCTGCATGTGCATGCTGAGCATGATAGTAAGATACATGAGGCTTGAAGGCATCTCAATGTAAGAAAAAAGTACACACTATCCAAACATATTATGTGTAACGATTGCGCTATTGGCTGACCACTAGACACTAATATATTCTACCATATGGGGCTAATATGGACATATACAACTCGGCTTGGGAAACCAGTTGTTCGAAACTATTGCAACCTAGTGAAACAGTGTGCAATAAAGATTGATAAAGTGGCGAAATTTACAGTATGAGCTTATCAACGAAACTGTATTTGATTTCCTATTTCCTACTTTGTGGTGTTGAATAGTTGATTGTCATCATACTATAAGAGATTGCCTAGCGGCTTTCTCCGAGTAATCTTTATGAAACGCACGAGACGCATTTGGCGTCTCGTTTTGCTTTAATGATTACCGACTAATATATTTAGTTACGTTTAGATGAAACATTGTTCAGAGAATTGCGTTATATACACCCCTGTTTACCACGCCTATACCCATTTTACCAAATTGCTCGAGCTTTTATTATCCGCACACCACATGTGCAAAGTCCGCAAGGCAAGCTTAATATTTAATCAGCTGATGGCCGTATCTGATATACACACTCAGAACAAACGTAGAAATCTATTCATTAGCAGCCGTCCCAGTTGGTAAAATGGAGATGTTCTGCTTGTTTATGATATAACAGATAGTTCGTTCTCTGTTTTATGTTTTATCTAATATTAAAACCTATTGTATTTACAAGATTTAAAAAGTTAATTGCAACTATCTATTTGAATTATTATTCTACTTCAGCGCCTTTACGTTCACCTGGTACATCTGGCAACAGGCTACCAGCCTTTAGTGTTTTATCGATGGATAACGTTGAGTTAAGCCAATACTGCAGAACTAAATGAACGTAGAAAAAAATTAAATGAAAGATCACAAGCTCGTCACTCAGAAAAAAAACCTGTTATGGAAGTGAAGAGAAGTGACTTGCAGCATAACAGAGATCTGCTACAAGAGAAGGCATTAAATTATATTTCCAAAAATTTTCTTCGATAGTTTCGATTCAATCCTCTTTTAAGAGTGTATCCCAGAACCAAAAACTTCCACAAGACGTGCGGCGCAATTAGGGTTGTCCGAGCGTACAAGAAAAATTGTGCACTTATTGTTAGATTTGCATAATGTATCCATAGGTACAAAGTTCAAACTACGGTCAATTTATTTAAAAAAAACATAGCTGGGTATATTTTGCAGCGCTCTGTAGATAATTAATTTTGAATGGATTTGGAATGACTGGGATCCATAAAAAATTAATCGAAATACCATATATATAATTAATTCTGAAATGTAAAATTCTAATCGCTAAATCTACCTTGTACATCTGCCGAGTAACATCTACCAGCGATGAAATCGAAAGTGCTTTTTACCGTAAGACTACCAAATTGGAAATGGCCGGTTCGGTTCGAATCCGTTAAATTCTATCGATGAAGAGAACTGCGATCTTCACATTAAACACTATCACTTGTCACTTAATAATCAATTAAAAATGTTAAATTTTACAAAAGTGAAATGAAACAAATTTATTTCAACACCGGTTTTGAACAATTCATAATTTTCTTCCACATTTTCCCGCCTTTTTCGAATTGTCAAGTCGTAATGCGCCCATACAGTGTCATAGAGTGGTCCATACTATTGACAGAAATATTGCCACAATAACACTCCGTTTCCACGTGTAAAAACTGCAGTATGACCAAAATTACGAAATTAAAGTTTTGAATGACATTTTATACGTTTTGAAATTTTTATACGAATAATAAATTTTGAAATTTTAACACAAAAGCTCAACAAAAGCTTTAATTCTCAAGGAATACTTTAGGTTCGGAACGCAATTTTATGCGTATTGATACCTACTTTCCATTCAAATAATTTTGCTGCAACGACACATAAAAAGTTACGACGAAAGCTCCGAATAAACTTAAAAGCTCGATGGTAGCTTTAAGTTTTGAATAAAATTGTATACGTTTTGGCATTGTTTTGGCATACCTAATTGTAATCTGAATAAATAGATGTTAATCAAATCTTTAATTTTCCTATGAAAGTTTCATGAAAGCTTAAAAGCTTAAAGAATTCATCGCAAAAAACACCTATTTCCTATTCAAAATTCACAATTCACAACGAAATTCGAAATATTTCGCTTTCTGCTCAGCTTCGCCAAAATTGTAGGCAAATATCATCGAAATTAGTACTCAGTGTTCAGAATATTTAATGTCCCTAGAGCCTCGGCAAAATATTAGACAAATTTCGAAGAAATTTGTACCCAGGGTCCAGAAATATAATTTTCTGTTTACAGGTCGATGGACAATTTTTCCAGCAATCTGTTGAACGCAGGATAAGGTACTTTCATCTGTTTTTAAACGATCCGTTCCACTTCATACTTCGAACTTAATTGTGTACATTTTAATATATATTTTCTATCCAAATAAAACGTTGGCCACAGTACTTCTGATTAATTTAATTGTTTTAATTTAGCTTAGAAATTCCGTAATCTCTTTCATCTCCTCCCATTTTTTTTTTTGTTCAAAAACCCCTTGATGCAATCGTAAGAATTAATTTCTCCGGAAAATTTCTAGTATAAAATCGATCCCTTACTAATCGACGAATAAAATCCTATCATTCAATTTTCCGAATTTCGTACAACATTTTTCAAAAAAAGTCGATATTCTTCTGACCGATATACAAAATTTTGAAATCAGGAGGTAGCGGCATGTTAAATATCTGAGAAATACTTTTGACCATTTTATTGATAATGTATGGGCACCATTAAGCCGTGTTTTATTTGACTGAACGGGCGTCCTATTCAGTAATTCAGCTCGAACCGAATATATGCTCAACATAAAATTTAGAAAATTTAAATTTGAATAGAAATGTTTTTACAGAAAAGGTTTTAACGGTTTGTTTTTATTCCAGTTTAATAACTTGATTTTCATTAATAAACTGAAGTTCTTAGTGATATCCGTTCAGGACAAACGGAACGCCATCACATCATCCGGCTTCACGTTTCATTTGAAGGTTAGATTTTGAAATTTTCATAATTTTTCCGTTTATCCGGAAAATGACGTTTATTTATTTGTTTGATTTGTAAATATATCCACGTCCTCAGTTACTTAAACCCCCGATTAATACGTTTAAGATAAATACGTTTGATAGTATTTGCATTGACTCTCGACAATGACAGGAATAATCTCATCCGGTATTTATTGGATAAAAACGGACAGGTTTAATTTAAAAACGAAAAAATCAATTCTTAACATCAGCTCGAATTTTGGCCAATCTCTGCAATGACTTCACAGCAGCAATATGAATATTTGGGTCCAATTGATCTAAAATAGACGAATTGTTTCGAAAATTATAAATCTTTAGTGACTTCTTAAGGAAAACATACAAATCTTATGAGTTCCTTTAATTGGAAAATAAATCGGTAAAGATTGAGCATTTGCGCAAACGAATACAAACGGACTATCCGATTCCCCTTCCGGATACCGTTTCCGATATTCTTCTTGTGGCAAACAATCCTGCACCGATACGCATCCCAGCAAACAACCGGACGGATATTGAGTGGGAAATTCTAGATTTTCGTTCTTATGATAAATTCGATAGAAATGTTCCAACGTGCGCACTTCATCCATGTCCACGGATTTAGCGGTAGCTGCTATCCATAAACGGCCACGATGTGATGAATACCATGTTCGGCCTTCATGTTCCTTAATACCAGCAACCAATAAAGAAGCCCATGGTTGATGCATAGATAAACATGCTTTCATGTCGGATATTTCTAATAGTTCCTTATCTTGAACTCGATTGAAAACCCCGTCAAAACCATGATTTGTGCTGTTCATCATTCTCTGTAAAACCGATTTATCAAACTAAAATATAAAATCAATTAATCGATTTTCTCAATCAGAGAATTGACATAAACGTACAACCGGTGGTGGAATATCTAAATTTGGATGTACACTGTCTGATTGATAGTTGAATTGTTCACCAATATTTTGATCAAAAGATTCAGCAATCTCCTTTAAAATGTCGTCCTCTAAATCTACCATCTGTGGTTCATCGATCACTTGACGACCGCTAAAATCTAATGTGATTTTACTTTTAAATCGGCTCTCATGTTTCCGTTCAAGCATCTCATCCTCTAAACGTTTCAATTTCTTCCGTTCCGCATCCGACAACCAAACGGAATTCGTTTTAAAATAATCCGATTCATCGTCAATAACTTCCGTTCGTTTCGCACTATTTCGATCGTATTCCAATAATCGGTTACGCATAGCAACAGCTTCTTCCCAACCCTTCGGACGCTGCTGTTGCATTAATGTTTTCTTCAGATGTTCACCCTTTTTTGAGGCGGATTCAATCAATCGTTGTTCCTCCTCGGAACAGACAAGATTACCACAAAATAAACAGGGCCCACTACCCTCCTGTTCGCATACAATACGACCACATTCTAGACAATTAGAAATTAATTTATGTTTGGTTGCCTGACAATTACAACGGTGACGACCTTTCAGTAGAACTGAATCTTTCATTTCGCCATCTTGGGAATATAGATTTACGTACTTCGTTTTTCGTCGGGCACCAGTTGATGATTCCGTTGATCGGGATGGTTTCTGATCTCCCGTTTTATTTTTTATTTGTTTGTTAGCGGTGGTTCCATTCGATTTAGTTGAACTGTCTGCGGAAAAACGGGAAATATAATCGTTATTTAATTAGGGATAGTGAGAATCTTACTGAATATTCGTTGTTTCAGTTCATTGAGAAATAATACGTGCTCTGGAATTTCAAAATTCAATAAAGTTTCGAAGTAATTATCGAATTCATATGGTTGCTTGAGGCTGGTCAAAATGTATCTACAACGGGAAATATTAATTTCCTGAACGAAATGTTTTTATTTTATAAAAATATATTACTCGATCATTTCCTCAGGTACCGGAAATCCCAAACAATCCGATAATCGTTTATTTATCCATTGATCCATTGCGAATTTTCGAATTTTCAATTGTGGGTTATGGAAATACAAAATAAACGTTTCACAGTTAACACCAAACTGTCAAATCAGTTTGCGCGGGTTTATGCCACACTATTTCGATTATTATTGTCGAATACTATTCGATTTTTATTTTTATTGAATAATTTCGTTAAGTTTTTACCCAAAACTGATTTTTCGATTATTTTTTTCACCTACTATTAACCATTTGGATTCGATTATTTTGAATATATTTCTATTGGTCTGATGGCATCACTTACAAGTAATTTGAAGAATTCAATTAAATATTAATTAAAATTTCAATAAAATTCAAAATAAAATAAAATTCAGTTAAAATTCGACAAGAAAACTGACTACAAGTATTTTTACTCTCTATATTTAACGCCCGTATATATCCTGAACCCATTTTTTATTTTCTGAGAATTAATACCGCACAGAAGATATAATTAATAGAATGAATGGAAGCTGATTTTTATTGCAATTTAACGAAAGAAAATCACTAGGATACTAAAATGTAATGTATACGATAATTTTAAGCTATTCGATTGTAATAATCGGAACTGGCCTAAATCTCCCCAGGTAATCAGTAATTTACGCGATACGAATTTTTTAATTAATAATAAATAGGCCGTTGCATTGTAAAAAATGTAATCGAAGTTTCAAACAACAGAAATTGACATTAATTTACAGAAATAGACAATTTCAATTGCTATCGATTTCTGTCAATTGTAAAATTATAAATAGTTCAAGAGGAAATTACAATAGCATTTTTTTCGCATGAAAATGGCCTATAATTTGAATTGAATGAAGTAACTGCTCTAATTTTATTTTATTTCTCTTCGAACATTCGGAGTCGGTTAATATTTGCCCATTACAATAAGCAGGATCTATGTCTTTATTACTATTTATGTTCATGTGCCTGTACTTTTATTGCTTCATACTTGAGTGGTCGGTGTCATGCAACAATGTGCTGTGATGAGGTCTGAACGGTAGTGTTTGCCTCTCTACCCATTAAATTTTTCATCCACAATAGCCGTTGTTCTGCTACAGAACCTATATGTGTCGGCATAACGCTATACATATTGCCAGAACTTGTGTTCAACATCAAGTTCTCCATTTATTATCCTAAACAGTTTTGGAATTTTCTTATCCCTGATCAGAATTCCAATATGATCCCCTCCTCAACTATATCCTACTTAAGTACGAATGTCACTAGCGCCGTCGAGGTATGTAATTTGTTTGCAATGTATTTTCAACTGGTTTAAAATACTGATGCAACCATTTGTACGAAATGTTTCTACGTCTATTTCCTGTGTTGACATCAATAGAATATTTATACCCTGAAATTCTTTAACAGAAAATTTCAAGTCCATTAACTGTAATAAAGTAAATGGTGCAGATGAAATTCCTAATTATTTTGAAAAACAACAAGTTAGAACGTGTCCAAAGTTTTGTATATTTGTGTTGATGGAAATGAAATGTTAAAACTTATAAATTTTGTAATGTGAGTCTGACGTTAAGAAAAATTATTTAGAAAAAATAAGTTAAAATTCATATTATTTCTTAAAACTTTTGTAATATGAAACTGGTTTCAAGAAATGTGACTTAGATATTTCAATCTAAAATAAAGGTCTAGACTCTAGAGTTATAAGGCGTGGATTTTCACTTACTTTTTACAAAAGGAACACTTTATAGGTTCCGAAAAAAACAGTGGCATAAAATAAAAAAAAGGAATAAGCCACTAGGCAAATATTCATTATTGTAATATTTTAAAAAACATGTAGTTGTTTTCAGTTGTGGGGCGTCCCGGAACTTTTGGAAGAACTTTAAGCTTTCTTTTTTTTAAAGACAAATGCAACACATAACAGAGTTTAGAAAGGGTTATATGTTAGGTGGGTACCTGAATTATTCTATTCTATTTTAGTTTTGTTTGAAGGCTGGTTGTTCATTTATGAAAAAATTATAATTAAATGTTCATACTTGGCTCAGTGTTAAGATGTACTATATGGGTTAACAGTATTAGGTATAGTTATTTGAATAAGGTAGTGGATGCGTATCGAAGAGAATAATTAAAAGTGGCCGATAAATGATGAGGAATATAATGATAGTGGATGATGATTGATAGTTTTTAAGGGGAATTAATATTGAGCGTGTGATAAATTGAAACCTCGGTTGCGAAATCGGGTGGATTACTGAATTGAGTTTCTTTAATTGAGTGAACTTTCTAGAACTATACAGAGTGATAGATATATTATTCATTGCATTCGTAGGTATGATCACATCTTCGCTTACTCTAAACCTCTGGTTAGCTGCACGCTGCAACACTACTATGACTTTCCTTATGCCATGTTCGTTATGAAGCCTATGTTTGTTTGGTTCACCAAATTACTGAAAATGTTACGCTGATAAATAATTCTCTAACTAATAATTTATTAGTACCTAGTTCTAGCACTCGTCGTTAGGGTAACTCGGTTCTTATCTATGGTTTAATGGTGTGGAATTCAATCCCTTACGAAATTAACCGTATTCATGATTTGTAGCCGTCTAGAAGGATATGTTTGGACCACTTATCAAATATATTATAATTTTTTACTACTGCAAATTCTCGTGCCCTCAGCTCCCTTTTTATTCATTATTTTTTTATTTTTCTTCCCTTCCCTTATTTTTATCAGATGTAGGAAATAATTTTTTCTTTCTAGTTTCTTATTGATCCACTTATGATTGCTAATTACAATCCAAAATTAATTTTCGGTTAGGGAAAAAATATTGAGCCCTTTTCTCGATAGATGGCTTTACGATCACATAACTTTGTAACCATCCATCGTATCAGGCTATACTTATGTGCGTTTAAAGGTGACACTTCAAGCTACAATTTGACGGTTTTATTGAATTTGCATTGTTACAACAAAAGTTATTGCGTCTTAAAGATGAGTGAAATTTCTGAAAAAAATTCGTTATATTTTACAATATCACTACGATCAAGTTAGAATGCATCGCAGGCTCGCGAAAAAATTTGTGGTGTTTACGGTCAAGATACTTTATCAAAAGCAATAGTCAAGAGATGGTTCGCGCGCTTTCGTTCTGGAAATTTTGCTCAGTTCTTGATGTTGCTTGGAGGTGAAGATAACGTCTGACCGGTTTCGGTAATCTTAGATATAATTTGATATTTCTTGCACACCAAGCAAAGGTGTTTTCCTTATAAGGGATGTTAGGCCATTTAATAAAGTTCTTAAATATCCAGTACTTTTGGGATCCGGTATATTACTAGTTATAATTCTGGTGTTTTTTCATATGGCATTACTGCCACAACAATTTAATTAATTATCAAATAAGTTAATTAAAAATAATCGGTTGAAATTCAAATTTGTTTAAATAATTATAAATTTCAAATAGCGATCATTTTAAAATGTTCGTGTAACTCCCTACGATCTATTAAGTTTGGTCACCACTGTATCGCTGTCATTCAATCGTTAAACAATTTCAAAGAAATGCGTGTTTACTTTTGTGAAAATTTGAAAATTAAATGAAATTGATTGAAAATCTCAGCAATGGGCATTAAAAGTTGTGAATAAATATAAGTTATTGTGAAAAATTGAAGAAAGGATTGTTGTGAAACCAAAAATCACCGTATTGCAGGAGAAACAATGACAACAAAATTAAGTTGTCCGATATTACACATTGTTGTTGTTGGTTTCCACCACAAAAAAGGATGCCAGGTACGATGGGGATCTCTAATTTCAATCCATAGTTGTTTCTGTATAATCCTATTGTAGGTGGAATTCTCCTATCCACCGTTAATCCCTGAAAAGGTAGACGATCACACCGCTTGTCCATCCGGTTGGAAATATTTACCAACGTTAGCGTTACCAGATGGATCACATAATTTTTCCGATGATTCGGTGTTTTTTAACTTACCCAGCTTACGGGATCCGAACGAAAGTATTTATGGGGTGTCCTGCTATCGACAAATTCCTGTCGAGGTATATTTTGTTTCTCATTATTTATCGAAAATACACACGATTCGGTTCCACATTCTTTGTAGGAATTAAAAATCCGGACGGCTGATGTAACGCGTAGCACGGTACAGAAATCGGTATGCACTCTGGCTTCGATACCAGTTTACGGTTATATTGAAGTGAAACTCTCGTTGATTGCTCATGCATTCTTCGAACAAGGTGATTTTTCAGCCGTTGACATTCTCGTACAGGCTTACAATCAACTGAATGCTTGCCTAACTTCAACAATCGTTGAAAATTTGGAATCGGACGATATATTGGAATGTAATTCAACATCTCACTTACCTTTTAATCATCATCTCTACGTTGGGTTGCCATTACGTGATATTGTGTTACGATGGCGTTACAAAACGTTAATATTATTTAAATTGATGTTACTACAACGTAAAGTAGTATGTTTCGGATCGCCGGTACGTCCGATTTGTTCGTTAATATTAGCAATATCATCGTTACATCCAAATCTATTAGCGAACGGATTCCAGCAGGTTGCTTGCGTTCAACCGTCACGACCGATGTCACCGATGCCAGATTTTTCTTCCCAAATTGTTCGCGTCGAAAGCTATTCAGAGGATACGAACGACGATGATTTGTCAGCCGGTACGAACTTCTGTGTCGAAGCAACAGAACCAGAACCAACACAACCGACCACATTCGTTCAATCGGACGTGGCAATGGAAACAAAACCGATTTTAATACGAGAGATTAGCGTTGATACGATTGCTGGTACAAGCTTAGCAACTCTATCAGCTATCCCATCAACCGTTTGGAATGCACCGATACCAATATTTACGAGTGGAAATCTCTGTTTACCATATTTATCTCTCCCGTATATGGATTTATTAACCGATCCATCCGTTCTCGGATATACAATCGGCACATCCAACATTTTATTTCAACAGAAACGTCAGCTGGCTGATATATTAGTTGGCGTTGAAGCAACATCCATTGAAATAATTTCGAATGATATGACCGATTTACGGCGACAAATAACTCTGACAACGGAAGATTTACGGTTCGTTGATTATATTATTCGACACGTACAGGCGCCCAAAGAGAATGCGGAAGGTAGTGAGATTTGGATAAGAGAACAGTTCAGAGCGTACGCATTAGCTTTGGTAAGGACATCGCTTGTCATCGAACAATGCAAGGAGGTGGATCATTTCAATGGATTATTTATGCAGGCATGGCGGAAAACGAAATGTTATCAGGATTGGTATGATTATCAGCGGCCTACGATTGGTACTGCAGCCGCAGTAAGTTTAGAAAATGTTCCAATCGGTCATCCGTTTGCCGGCACATTATCGGTAGCTGATATGAAATTAAAATTGGCACAGTTAGTATGACTTTTTCTTTACAATAATTAATTATTTTTTTTACTAATTTCGTTAATTGAAAGATTGGGAAATTTTATACGAGAATTTGAAGACAAACATTGAAATCAATTTATTTTCTTTTCCTTCCTTTTCACAATGATAAAATCATAATTTAATCTCAAACATTACCGTACGCTGATTTCAATTGGTTCCATAAATTCAATCTTGCGGTTAGCGGATAATTTCCAGGCACCAATTGAGCGCCAATATTCAAAAATGCTTGATTCCCATTTATCGGTTGCCAATTAACGGATACTAAATTATCAAATACAGCGGTGGGATTTGCGAATTTTGCGAAATTTGTCCATAATCGACACATCCGTCTACGGACTGTCAATGCATGATTTGTGGGTAGTACAATAGTTGGTATACTGCTAACACTGAAGAGATAGGGAATATCATCGGCGTGCATGGCACCGGGGAAACTTCCCATACCCAATGCTAATTGTAATGCACGTTTCACCAGATTCAGGTCACCATCGAACGAGAACATGTAGTAGTAAACCGGGCTGTTAGCTCGTTCGGCATGAATGCGTGCCACCTGATCGATGCCATGGGCAAACAGATGATCGGTCATAAAATCGATCCACTGAGGCATAACGGCCGCTGATAGCGGTTGGTTTTGCCAATAGAAACTTCGAAAACTGTTCGATACAGCGTATGCGGCTGGTGATGTTGTTGGAATATTCCATTGTAACGGTACGATATTATTTGGATTGGCATTGTATGTGTCAAAGAAACCCGGGAAAAGTTGGTCTTCTAAGGAAGTGAATATACTTTCGGCATCATTAAAACCTGTCAAGTAAGGTATATCCAGGAATTGGCCATTAGCTAACAGTGTTGCTGGTGGAGCTGTTAAGAATCGAGGTTCCAATGAATTGGGAGCATCAACACATGGTACGAAGTCCATCGCTTGGAAGGCTCTAGGTTCTACCTGAAATGTAAAATATTGTAATGAATTTTCTACCATATTAAATAATAATAAATTACCATATCAGTCCATCCGCCCGTAGCACCGACTAAAAGATTTGGCGGTACATTCCTTAATTGAGCAATTAAATTTTCATTATTCGTATACGTTATGCCTAATTTAGCCGCAAATGCACGGGCTATCGCAGCCGGGTCCGGTTGGAAAGCCCATGGTAATGTAGCCGAACCACTTTGTGATATTGCCTTTTGAAATAATCCTTGAGACAGCGGTGACAACATCAAATAATGAACAGCAGAACCACCAGCACTTTCACCAAATATCGTTATATCTTGTGGATTACCACCGAATGTCAAAATATTTCGTTGAATCCATCGCAACGCTTCCTGCATATCTTTCAGTCCATAGTTACCGGGAGCATATTGATCTCCGGTACTCAAAAATCCTAACGCCCCCAATCGATAATTAATTGTTACAATGACCACATCTTCAGTGACTAAATGATCCGGTCCGTAGATCAATGAATCACCTGAACCACCTGTAAATGAACCGCCATGTATCCATACCATTACCGGTCGCGTACCAATTATGCTTTGCGTATAAATATTTAAGAATAGACAATCCTCGTTTCCAGAATATTCATGCCATAACCACGAACTGCTGGGACAGGTACTACGATGACTGGTCGCATCCAATACTCCCGACCAACCAGGATGTGGTACTGGCGCACGGAAACGTAATGCTCCAACAGGTGCTTGGGCATACGGGATACCACGCCATGCAAAATAGCTACAAAATAAACCACAAGATGCGGTCGCTCCTTGCAGTTGTCCGGCTGGTGCCGTTACAAGTAGATCATTCTAATCGATTTATATATTATTAATCCATAATTTGTTAACTTTTATTGGAATTATTTACCCGGGATTCGATATCTTCTGGTGTTGAATAATTTCCAAATTCATTATGGAATATTGGTAGATCCAATAATGTTTGGGGATAGAATTTCTCTGCTTGAACGAGTAGGACTGCACAACAAAAAATAAATATAAATTTAAACATGATCAGATTGCGGTTCCGTTCGCTCTAAACAATATTTTAACTATCGATTCCTTTTTATATAAAGTAAGATTTCTTAAGCTCATTTAAGCCAACCGAATTATGAATTATAATTAGAGAAGTTTTGTTTTGTAATTGATATCTGATTTGTAAATACATTCGCATCAATTTGATTAATTAATTTATTGCATATCGAAATTTGATAACGATTTTTTACCACTATGGGGGTTTTATCAATGATAAATTGAGTTAGTTAGAGATATCAGTAAAATAAATTAACATGAAAAATTCCTTTCATTGAGAAGGTCATAAGAAGAAAGTAAATGTTCATAGTTTCTTGACCTAAGAAGCTAAATGTTTTCATATTAAGAACCAATTGTTTGTTTATTTTCTCGTTTTTGAATTATGATAAATCTTAAATCAATTTTTATTCGGATTATTTAGAACAATGCACAACAGTGAAAGTGGCCGAAAATTAAATCAAGCGGTAAGCACAACAAGTCGTGCGGTTGGCGGTGCATTATCCCAAGCAAAAGGAGCCTTCTCAAATTGGTGGTCCTCAATGACGGCTCATCAAGGCGATGGTGTTGGTGAGCACGCATTGAAACAACCCGATCCCACTCAACCAATGAATGATAATAGTTCATCAAACAGTCAGGTATCCCTGGAATCAGCCCAAGCTGTTTCGGAAAATGATAACAATGATGAGGAGATTTCAAATTCAACTGGTGCCTGTCGATCAGATAATCGAAATGATTTTCAATATTATCCAAATATTAATGATAATTTAATTGATGTTGATGGGAATGTTATTGATTCAAATCGTATAATTGGCGAGGATTTATTGCAGACAAATAATATTGAGGGGATCGTTGAAATTGGTAAGGAGGCTACATCGGACACATTAATTCATTCCGAGATGAGGCGACACAGTGGGGAGATTTTTACCGTTTAAACCTGAATCCGTACTGTTTCTTCTGTTATAAATTAAATTAGGTGAATATCGATCAAATTTGATATTCAATTCCAATGTTTCAAATTTTTTGCGATAGAAAATATGAATATACATTTTAAATTGCCATTTCATATATTCGTTAATTATTGTGATAATTGTGTTGTTTTTTTTTTTTTTTTAATTATTATTAGTAATTGTAATTGAACATAAATAATTGTGTAATATAAATAAACATTAAATAAATTAATTGCTTAAATTGATAAGAATTATGTATAAAATATTCGAGCAACCCTGTCCTCTTACACTTTCCGCGAAAATCCCTTATTTGATTTAAACCAGTGATTACCAACGAAGCTTTCTTGAGTGCGAAACATATACAATTACTATACGAAGCTTTAAAAGCTCGGGCAATTTGGGTAAAATGGGTATAGGCGTGGTAAACAGGGATTTAAACTTAATTAATGGAATACAAATTCAATTCCAAATGAAAGACATTTTAATTGTGTGCTTTCAATGAGCTTTCGAAATTTAGAGTTTTCGTTGCGATTTTAATAGTTTGGATAAGCTTTTAGCGAAATTCCATATTTCAATTAAATTTAATTATTTGGATAAAAATTCAATACCAAATTATATAAAAAGACATTTTAATTTTAAGCTTGCAATCAGCTTTCGAAATTTTTAAAGCTTTATTTTGAAAAATTATATTTCGTTAAAGGAACGGTATCTGGATAGAAAATAGATTTAAAACGAACAAAATTAAGTTCGAAGCTTAGAGCTTTCGTTGAGTTTTTAATAGTTTTGTTAAGCTTTCAACGAAAATTCCATATTTCATTTAAATTTAAGGAATTGGGTAAAAATTCGATTCCAAATTATATAAAAAGGCATTTTAATTTTAAACTTTCAATGAGCTTTCGAGATTTTTGAACCGGGATTTTAAAGTTTTGTAAAAGGATCGTAGTTGAATACAAAATAAATATTAAAACGTAAAAAATAAGGGTTGGAAAATAAAGCTTTTTGGAAGCTTTTAAGTTTTTGCAGAGCTTTTGTACGAAAAGTTAAGAAACTATATCAAAAGAACAGTTGAACATGTTGTTCTTTATTATTTATTCTCATTCTCAAATAATATGCTTCCTATTTTTCACGCTTTTAAAGCTTACAGGTTACAGGTAGTACGTTATTTCCATTGTTTCCGGAAATAAAATTGGTGCATTGAATTTGATGGTGCAAACGAACCACAATATCGACATGGCCATTTTTTTGACATTTCAATCCGCTATTTTTTCTTTGAACGAATTTAATTTTAATCGAAAAAATGGTCAGCGGTAACAAAAAGTCGAACAAACGAGTCAGTGGTTCTTGAACTCACAATCCATTTTTTACAGCCGTACTTCAACCATTTTTTCTATACCAATTTGACATTTCTATTCTGCCTATTTTATTTACACACACAGGTGGTGAATAAAATATGTAGAATAGAAATTCCAAATTGGTATAGAAAAAATTGTAGAAATCTTGAACGGAATCTCGCGGCTGATTGAATATTAATCATAAAAGTGTGGGATTAAATATGTATAAGCCTAAAAGGTCGATTTACAAATGGTGCGGTATCAAAGTTTAACCATTAAAAAAAATCATAAACCATTTTAGGAAAATTATGTACTAAAAAAGTCTCGAACCAATTTCTATTTAACCATTATCATAAGTTTAGCTGTTCTTTCGCCATGATCAGGACTAAATAGGTAAATTGAATTATAAAAGAATAATTAAAACCAAATAGAAACTGAGAATATATATAAAATAGACAGTATAAATAAAATAATCGACGTGATGTGACGTAAACATTAAATTACAAAAATTCTTTTATAAATTTGATTCCAAAACTAGCTATTATTTAACGAAGATCACTTAAACTGATTAATAATCTCATTATAGAAAGATGTCTAAATTAACGACAAAAAATTCCCAAAAATAGTCCATTCGGAATAGAGTTGCTGGCTCGAGCTAGCTCGAGTCGGAAAGCTCGAGCTTTTTCATTAATTTATAGAGTTTCCGGCTCGAGCTTTATGGTTAAAGAACTCGAGCGCTACGAATATTCAGCAGTTCACGCAAGCCTTGTTTTTTTAGTTGTCAACAATTTAAAAAATTGGCAATGGCTAATGTGAAATAGAAAAGTTCATCACATTCAAAAATTTTCTTCGGATTGCTTTCGAAGTGCAGATATTTTTTCAATACATGGAGTAATTTCAATTAAATATTGACTTCAGATTTCTACAGTTGAAAGTTTGATATTTTATTATTAATTGGTATAATTAAAGTCTAATTTAATAAACGAGTGTTTGCTTTTAACGAAATTACTATAAATCGACTTTTAAAAAATTGGGGGCGGCACCAGAACAGAAAGCCGCATGCAATCATTGCCCAAAATAAACTTAAGTGACCGCAGCATTGATGCAATTTGCTTTCTCAAAAGTCATTTATATTTATTTAAATACATAATTAAACCAACATATTATATATTCCATAAGAGCTTTTTACTAAATAAAATATATTTTAAAGCAAATGAAGGTTTTTAACTGATGTCTCAAAAAGCTCGAGTAGCTCGAGTTTTGTATAGAAAAAGCTC
This sequence comes from Symmerus nobilis, assembly GCA_027564815.1. Taxonomy (NCBI): domain Eukaryota; kingdom Metazoa; phylum Arthropoda; class Insecta; order Diptera; family Mycetophilidae; genus Symmerus; species Symmerus nobilis. The sequence continues at coordinate 7,746 of JANTOP010030559.1, read as the reverse complement.
GAAAGCTCGAGCTTTCCAAAACTATTAAAAAACAGCAACTCTAATTCGGAACATTCAACCGGGTTCGACTCTGAAAGTTTGCTGTCCGAAATTCAAAAAGTGCTTTTAAGGAAATTCGTTTTCGTTCAATTCGTTTCGTATTTGTTTCAGGTGTTATACAAACTTAACGATTAAACTAACAATATCAAAAATGTAAAATATAAAGGAATAGAATTTTTATTTTTATTATTATATATTTGTTGTAAAAATTTTGTTTTATGTCAATATTATTCAGTTGTAAAAAAACGTTGCGGTGAAATCGAAAATTAGACATTTCGCGTTTGGAAAAAGCGTTTCTCTCGCAATGTATCCAGCCGATCGATTTTATGCAAATCCTGTTGAAAAGTTTGCATAATATTGAAAAGTATTTTTCTACTCTGTAAATATTAAATGAATGTCAAGTGATTCAGTTTAAACTAAGCACTTCCATATTATTTTTAAATTTCAATAGATAATATTTGTCAACACCTTCTTAGTAGTTGATATGGCTATGTCGAAAATTGAGTGAAAAGTAAAAAAGAGAGAGGGCGTAATATTTAGTGGAGTGATACAATCAGCTGTTATGGAAATCATTATTGAAAAGTCCGAGAGAATTTTGTTGATATCTCTGCACAAAATCGATCGGCAGGTTCCATTGCATTACATTGTCATTTGCCGTTTCGCTCAAGAAACGCTCTATATGCATCGCCAGTAATAAACTTTTAACCGTAAGCAAACTGACAGACTATTTGGATGTTTCGTGCGTCTCGGTCTTTAAACTTAAAAAAAGAGTTGAGACGCATCCATTTCGGAATAGAATTTTGATCATTTTGGTCGACCCAATTTGATTTCGGTCGTTTAATAATTAATAAAGTCGCGAAAGTAATTAAAATTACGGTGAATTTATCAGCGAGTTTCGTTCAAAAACATTTCAATTGTTAGAAAAATTTCTAATGGAATAATGGAAATTGAGTGAACAGACATCTTCAGTGAAAGTGAAATTTTGATTTTTTCTGTTTGACTTGGTCAGAATTGAATAATTTCCTTGCTTAAATTTAAAAAAACCTAAATTTTCTTAATCTAAACTTGACTTTAAAGTTTCCTGTATGATGTCGAGGGTGAATTTCGGTTATTTTTCATCCCCAGAGAATTTTGTGCTATTTGAAAAAGGAAAAATGGCCACCAAATGAATGAATTTTGGTATTCGACAACAAAATACCTCAACAATTTGATAATAATTTTTCAATGTCGACTTTTATTGTTTCTGGAATTTTGTAATTTTTTCTGTTCAATAATTGTACGGTAAATAATTAAATAATAATTTTACATTCGATTCGGTTGCGGATTATTAATTTTTTGGTTATTGATAATTAATCATTTAACAATAAATACAGAAGTTCGCTCAAACATGTTTGATAGAGAAATTTGATTTGTATGAGAAATAAAACAACAATCAGTGCTGGGGATTGAGGAATCAATCAATTGTTTTAAATTTACATTAAATTAAATTTGAATAATGCGGTAAAATTGATAGAAATAACAATTTTTGTAACTTTTAAGGATTTGAGAGTTTATTAAACAATAAAATAAATTCGTCGTAATTGTTTTTTATTAATTTTGGGAGATAAAGAACTTGCAACGCATTTTTCTTCATAAAGAAATATTTCATAAAAGGTAATGTAACTCAATAATTGCGTAATTTAATTTAAACCCAATTTTATGTATTTTTTTAACAATAAAATTAAATCTTTTATTTGTTCCCTTTGTTTTATTTTTATTTATTTACATTTTCCCTTTATAGGACTTAACTGTAAAGATCTAAGATGATAAAATCGAGAGAGTAGGTTCGGGTCCTGCTAGTTGTAGTTTACTGTCGTATTAGGCTATTGTCTGTCCGATTTCCTAATTGAAAGATTGTCAGAGTGCCCCATTATTCATCCAAGTGACTCTCAGCATAAACTATCAATAAGGTTGAGATAGACGTCCATTCGATACCGTTTTGCTTGTTTAGCGGTTGTTCACTGTTAGAAAGTCCCGTGTTGGGACATATTCGCTCTTTATAAACAGATGTCAATGTTGTTTACATACCAAAGGCCGGATGCTCGACGGACTTCAGTCCGAAGACGTTTAATATTACTGAAACTGAAACTTGCTTAATTAATATTTTTTTTTCTATAGTTTAATTTGTTGATTAAGGCCGGGTGGTGTCGTGTCTATTCGATTTGACTTACTACTTCTATCCGTTTGTATAATTGAGAAAACCGTATCCTTTCCCGCATCATTAAATGCGAAAGTAGGCTTGAATCTCGTTCATCTTAACTATAAAGGGTTTATTGGTGTGCTTAACACCAATATAGAGTCCTCTATAAGGTGGTTCTAATGGCTTTAATATGATGAAATATGATGTAATCCGAAATCTTTAAGGAATGCGTTCTTGATATGTTTTACAAACAATATATAAAAAGCTAAATCGAAATCGGATAATTTTAATGGAGCTGTGACATAATCAAAGAAAATACACGCTAGTCTGTGCACTGGGGTAATATATTACCCCATAGATCTGTTTATGCATTTTCATTCAGTACATACAGTTTGCTCACTATTCAAAACAAACCGGGAATTTTTTGATAATTACGACTCTGATGACGAATACATTCAGGATATATGCGAGCAGATGAAGGATGAAACTTTACAAGAAGAGGAAGAACATTCATCCAATGAAGGCGAAAACGAACCTGCTGAAATTGTACCACATTTTCAGTCGCAGAATCAAAATTATTCACAACAATGGAACATTCAGAGTCCTAGCGTTTATAAAGCTCCTGATTGTCTGATAGATCGTGAAAGAGCGGACTTGATTGTAAAAGCTACTCATGTCATGTTACTGTCGCCTACATTGATGCGCATTATTATTGCTGAAATTAATTGGAAAGCCAGAGATTATTATGATCTTCAACGAAATCTAACCCAACATAAACGACTGCGAGTATGCTATGATGTTGAACTAGAAGAACTGTACGCTTCGATTAGCATCCTTCTATGGTATACTGGCTAAAATATACCCGACCTTTTTACTGAGCTTCTATGTCGCTGCAGAGAATGCAGCAAATACTACGCTTCGTGCGTTTCGATAATTTAGCTGATTTCAGCAAACTATCAGAACATCTAATTGTAGATGAGCAACTAGTTGCAACTAGAGACCGGTGTAATATCCGACAATATATACCTTCAAAACCAGGAAAATATGGCATCAAAATATTTTGGGTTGTAGATACAAAAAATTCCTATCAATTGAATGGAGCAATTTATGTTGGATGACAATCGAGAGAGAAAACGGCAAATAACTATGCTTTCAATCTAGTAAATAGATTAACTCTACCATACATCAAGAAAGAGCGAACAGTAACACTGGATAATTTTTCATTAGCTGTGCTCTTATTGCAGCAGATTTGCTAGCTGGCAGCACATAAGACAGGATTCACCAAAAAAATCGAGAATTTGGATCATCGCGCTTTTGTATTAATGGTTACTTGACCTTGTCGATTGTGAAAAATGTGTTGTTGTTATCAACTCTTCATAATAACGACGAAACGAAACTCCGGGAAGCCAAATATTATTTTGGACTATAACTCGATCAAGAAGAAGCCAGAGCAGAAGGGAAGAAGTGGAACGAAGTGAAGGCTCTGGCCCAGAACATACTAAGATGGCGGAGATTTGTTGATGCCTTATGTTCCCGCGAGGAATAAAAGACAAGATGATGATGATGATAACTCGATCAAAGAAGGTGTGTATACAATGAATAAGTTGGTCAAGACACACATGTAAACGTATCCCTTGCAAATGTTCAGCGGTGTTGTTCTTCTACATGTTAGATGTAGCAGCTATTGCTGCCTTCAAAGGAAGGTACAAAGGAAGAGCAATACACGGAAATTATTTCTTGAAATACTCGGAAAACAACTAGTAGACCACATATTCGCCAGTATTTAGGGAATCCAAGTGCGTTGAAGAAGAACGTAAATATTGCGATGCGTATGATGAATTACAACGTCGATGACCAAAGACAGCTGATCGGTTGTGAAGGTCAAAGTTAGATATACCCAAGAGGATCTCCGCGATAAATTAGCTTTGAAATCTCCCTTTTCATGTGAACGGAAAAAAAATGTTTATACAACAATCGAGTTATTTCATTTTAAAAACCCATCACATCAATGATGCGACATGGTAGTGTGTTTAGAACCTGGTGTCGGTCGTACTGTTTCAAAATGTTGCCAGATGGTAACGAAATATTACAGCTGTACATATTTTGGCAAACTGTAGCGTTTATATCTTTGAAGGTGGTGCGCAATCCTAGCATTACTGCGGGTAATGACAAATGCCATTCTGGCCGGTGGGATTTAAGTGCGGCCTTTAACGTGCGAATGTCACCCTATTCGTCTAGAATTGGGATTCGAATCAACAGAACCAAGACGCGGATCCGCAATCTTGATCGAGATACGCAAAACTTTCACTGACAATATGTGACTGTGATTGTAATAGTGGCGCCGATGATCAGAGGCTGTTTAAAAGGAGGAGTATTATCGCCATTGTTGTGATCGCTGATAGTCGACGAACTTCTGCCAATCCTGTCCAGAAGTGGTTTTGAAACTACAGGTTACACATATGACCTACTAATAATCGTAAGGGGCAAAGTGGTGAGTATACTCTGTGACCTGCTACAGGAAGCCCTTTCAATTCCTCAAAATTGGTGCGAAGCGGCAGGACTTTGTATTTATCGAAATAAAATCAAAATCTATGAATATCAACCATTTATGGTAAACAAATCAAGTTCTCTACGGAAACCAAGTATTTGGGTGTTATCTTTTTTCACTCGAAGATCTATTACATAGTTGGGAAGCACCCAGTTTTAGGGATGCCGAGTGATAAAACTCTACAAGCATATCCCTTTGGAAAATTCTTTTAACGAACGGACTGGTCGGAAAACGGGTCCAGGCTCAGAATGGGAGACATAATTTGGTATACAAATGGTTCTAAAACAAATCCAGAAATCAGTGCCGGAATACATCGTAAAAAACCAAAATCTCAGTTCACTGGAATTATGTATACGACAAAGCATCATCAGGAAATATAAGAACAAAAGAATTTTAATTTTCGATGACAGTAAGGCAGCTCTGAAGGCACTAGAGTCCTACCAAATCGATTCTAAAATAAAACAAAACTACATTAAAGTCCTAGACAACGTGTGTAGAATCTGTAGAGATGAAGAGGAGATGTAAACATATCCTTTACTAATGTGAAGGGTCGACGACGATACTTCGAGCAATACCACACGGAGCCGACTAATACGGTTAAACTTTCAGTAGGACAAATTATTGTTGTTACAGGGCAGTTATTGCCGCAACCACTAGTATATCTATCTATCTATGACCTCTAGGCTAGAATCTACAATAAAGTGAAAATTCGGGAAACTTGATAGGTTGCGAATTGTTATAGAAAAGTCGGAAGAGGTTGTAGTAGGAAAAAATGCGAATCGTCGAGAAAAAGTTTGAAAATGTTGGGAGAGAGGTAACCTTGATCTGGATTCCGATCGTAGAAAGGGGCATCAATTTTCCTGATATTTCGTTTGTTTAAAATTAAAATGCAATGATTAATCTAATTTTCTATCATTTTTTTTCTTGTTCGAATAGGTGCGGATGGAGCATCAGATTAGTATAAGGAATGACTGATCGGAGACGATTTTCCGGTGGAGGTATGTACATGTAGTTTTTTTTTTTTACTCTTTTTTTCCTCCATCCAACTTTTACCTTTTCCGATTCTAATCGCAACCAATTTTATGTAAGGTGCTGCGGTAAAAATGGAACACATCCAAGCCGCATTGGACCCCCGCAAACAAGAGTTACTTGAGGCTCGCTTTCTAGGTGCTCGGGTAAGTTTAATTTTCAAATCGATAATAATTTCCGTAGAAATTGCGATGAATTTCAGATTCAATTTGAAATCTGATTTCCCTACAATTGGTGGTTCATTTTGATAAAGATGTTGTGATAGTGGTGAGGTGGTGTGGTTTATGAGATGTGAGGATAACCAGCCTATGAGCAGGATATGCATTTTTTTTATATTCATTCCTCCGTTATACTTGAATATAATATACATTTCTGGGCTGGGAGTTTGTACACAAAAATAAATGAACATTAGAATAAAGTGTGAGTATGCGCTTGGTAAACCTATTTGGTAATAAAATATTTATAACGTTATTTGCAAAAGGAAAAAAAGAAAAACTTAAAGGAACTCTACAAAATCAATATCTAATGTCACAATGCCCAAAAATAGGATAGAGGATTACACGTATACCGATTGATATATTGATGACATCAACTCAACAGTATATCTTTCATATTCTTCTTCCTTTCTAAATAAATTTCGTGTATATTTGCGGAGCAACAGTAGCCCTCTACCACCATTTGGGTTTCTTTCGAAACTGTAATGGAAAACTTTTTGTTTATCGATTAACATACCCTCCAAACATTTCAAAATTATTTATAAATGTGTGTTCATTGACTTCATAACATGTAGAATTCAACTAAAAATGATTCTGGATTTTAAACTATAGCTTATATAATAATATATTAGTTATCCTCGTTTATGGTTGAGCCGTCGTCGTTCATCATGATGTTGGATGGCCTGTTTTGGTTACTGTTTCTATTATATAATGATTTTCGTTATTCAAGTATATTATACAAGTATACTTACCGGTGGCTCCAATTAATGGTATTTTAACTCGATTAATAACCGTTAATTACAGAAGTTTCAATTACATCAATTTCATGAACGTAAAATGAAATAGCCCAAATATCATACCGTAATTAAATGATTTTAAATTTTTGATGAAAGATTTAAAAAATACTGAAAAAAACTTGGGAATTTCGATATTATTCTATATTAGTACTCATTTGTCCTTGTACCGATATCGGGCTGTATTTGCCATCGGTCGTAGCAGAGTGTGGCCAATCCAATTACACTTCCGTCTCTTAACTTGGACATCTAGTTTTATTGGTCATATTGCCATTAGCAGAAAGTGGAGGACCTCACTACTTGGCGTTCGGAATAAAAGGGGTGTGGATGTTTGTAGTGTATCAATTAAGATTAAAACTTGCTGCTAGTATTCGACATGCTCCAAACACGTCAAAAAAGTTCAACGTGGCAAGATTAAATAATGCGGAAACAACTAATAGCTTCAAAGCCGAAATCCACGACAGGCTAATACCAAACCAACCCTTCAACATACACAACAATGTCGATGAGAGCTGGTGGATCACAGTTGTGACCGCTTTAGACCAAACAGCCGAAAATGTTCTAGGTTACGTAAATTACGACAGAAATTTACCGATATTTACCGATATACCAATTGGATATCGGATGCCACATGGCAACTCATTATTGACAGAAAAACTCTAAAACTTGAAATAAATCGAAACCAATATAACGACGATTAGGGAATACAATACCGGACGTTAAAAGCCATACCGGTATTTCGGTATTTTTCTTGGTATGATACCGGTATTACCGGTATACCGGTATTTAAAAAAAATAATTTGTTTTGCGATCAATACGACAAGAAATCTTAGGGTACATAGACAAAAAATATTAGAAAAATCAGTAAATCTATTACATAGGTGTAATGTATTATCATAAGTAGAACTTCTACAAATCTTCCTATTCTTAAATCCCAAACAT
>JANTOP010030548.1:0-11780 GCA_027564815.1 Symmerus nobilis | reverse complement strand
CGAAACTTGGAAAGTTACGAGCTCTATTGAGTCTCGAATCCAAGTATTCGTTAACAAGTGTTTGAGACGAATTTGTAGAATATACTACCCAACGTCTCGAACTCTCGTCTCAAACGAGAATATGTGGAAAATAAAAAGCAGTTGTCGAAGTTAAACAACGAAAATGGAACTGGATCGGTTACACTTTGCGACGACCCGTTGGTGATATAGCGAGGGCGGCGCTAGATTGGAATCCGCAGATAAGTCGTAAAAGAGGCAACCCAAAAACCACATGGCGGCGAACAGTCGTCCAGGAAGCCAGAGCAAAACAAAAGGAGTGGAACGAAGTGAATGCCCTGGCCCAGAGCAGACTAAGATGGCGGAAATTTGTTAATGCCTTATGTTCCCATAAGGAATAAAAGACGAGACGATGATGATGATGATCCGGTCGTCATGAGTCTAATGGAAGTAGACTTAGCAACTTGTTTGATATAGATATCTAAAGGCACTATCTTTAGTAATGCCTGGAGCGCAGCTGTAGAGTCGACGAAAAGGATCGAACCGGTATGTCTAACAGAACCGGGAGAATAGAAAAACAACAGCAAAAAGAAAAACGTCTACTTCTCCGCAATTTCCGCCACTGACACGCCAGAAGAAATTGTTAAAAAAAAATATCGCAATACGAACTTTTCCTTCAATAGGCGGTCGGGTTAGATTTGATTATTATAGAAATGAAGAGGAAGAACAAGAAAAAAAACGTCGAAGAAATGTTACATGTGTGTAACGAGAATGAATAATAAAAATATGAAAAAAACAACAACGAACAAGAAAATTATGGTTTTGAAGCAAAGCAAAAGCAAAAAGCAAGTAAAAAAAAAACGCATACAGAACCCATTAATGTAACGGTTCATGTTACCGAAGAATACGAAGAAAAGAAAAACCAAGACAGCACACAAAGATATAACGAAAGACGTGAATTTAAAGATAGAATTGAAAGAAAAAAGAAAAAAATGAATAACGAGAAAAAAAAAGTAGAAGAAAGAGACATTTTGTTATGAAATAATCTTCTGGAAATGTAAAACTTTCCTTTAAGATTATGTGCAGAAATCTCGTTCCTTTCATTTCGAGACAATTCCTTTCAAATTAAGTAAAAGGGTTTGTTAATGAAACAGATCGAATCATCGGATAACTTTTCTGTCTCTAAAAAATTGTAATTTAATGGAAACATGTATGGTAAAATGGATAAAATACAGAAACATTTGTGTACGAATTTAAAATCATAAAATGTTAATAAAAACAATTTCTTTATTTATGTTAAGTATTTTTCGTCAGGAAATCAACGCCCTGGTAAATCGATAAATCGATTTTCAATATTCTATATACAAATCTTTTAGTGGGTTGGTAATAAAATTGAAGAAAAAAACGACGATACAAAATATATACATAAAAAACACGCACACCTAAAATTAAACAATTTACGTGAGGGAACTTATGGAGAAGAAACAAATCTCGAAACAATTATTATAAATTTAAAATCAGAAGAGGAGATGTGGCTGTCGATTGACGACCCCAAAGTAAAGAATAAGTCCCAAATGAACGTTGAATATTTAACCTTTCGGGGAATGTCATGTCAGCGAGAAACATTACAAAGATGGTTTTTATTATTGTAATTCTTTCGTTGTTTACAGTGACGGTGCGGTTAACGGATATTTTCTTCGCCCGAAATGTAAAACCGAAGAAAGTTGCTTTCACAGTTTAATTTTAAATGCCAGACTTCGCGACATTTGATCCGGGTTTCCTAATAATTTTCTTTGCATCCAAATTGAGGAAAATTGGAAAAATATCAAAATTCAAACATTTCGTACTAAAGCTCTGTGAAAACTTAAAAGCACCAAAAAAGCTTAATTTTGGAAAATTTAAAATCAAAACTTATTCTCACGTTCAAGAAACCCTTTTCTATCCAGATAACGATCATTTAATAAAATTTCAACTTTTCCCAGAATAAAGCTTAAAAAATCTTCAAAGTTCATTGAAAGCTTAAAATTAAAATGTTATTTTAAATTAGTTGGAATCGAATTTATATCTGATTCATTAAATTTAAATGATATATGGAATTTTCGCAGAAAGCTTATCCAAACTATTAACAGCGCATCGAAAGATCTAAATTTTAAACTTAATTTTTAACGTTAAAAAATGTATTTTCTATCCAGGTAACGATCGTTTAACAAAATAAAAACTTTTCCCAAAATAAAGCTTTAAAATTTCGAAAGCTCATTGAAAGCTTAAAATTAAAATGTCATTTTATATAATTTGAATTCTAATTTTTATTTGATTCATTAAATTTCAATAAAATATGAAATTTTCGCTGCAAGCTTTCTCAATCCCTTGTAAACCCTAAGAAAGCTCTAAGTTTCGGACTTAATTTTTCACATTTTAAAATCTATTTTCCGTCCACAAAACGATAATTTAACAAAATTACACATTTTCCCAAAATAAAGCTTTGAAATCTCGAAAGCTCATTGAAAGCTTAAAATTAATATGTCATTTTATATAATTTGGAATTTAATATTTATTCGATTCATTAAATTTCAACAAAATATGAAATTGTCGCTAAAAGCTTTCTCAATTCATTGTAAGCTCAAAGAAACCTCTAAGTCTTGAACTTAATGTTTTACGTCTAAAAATCGATTTTTTATTCAGAAATAGTCTTTCGGCTCTTCCACGAAATTTCAAATTTTCCCACAAAAAGTGCTTCAAAAATCTGGAAAGCTCATTGAAAGCATTTATTTATTCAAAATTGCAGATGGATGGATGAATTTAGCCAGAAAGCCTCCATCTCCATTGCCTTCAATTCAATTCAATTCATTAAAGCTTTTGTAGAGATTTTAATTTTCCACGGAGCTTTTTAACCAAAATTTCCAATTTCATTTAAGTTTATTTATTGGGAGATAAAAGAGACTTGATAATAAATCAAATTATATTTTAATTAAAAGCTTTGGATACGTTTTTGGAACTTTTTTAAAGCTTTTTCAGAAAATCTTCAACTTTACTGATTTTAAATTAATTAGGATGGAAAATAAATTTAGATCGTAGAAAACAATACTTTATAGGTCAGATTTCGAGATTTCTTAGTAGCACCTCTCCTTCCCTCTCATAATTCAATCTAAAGTTGATAACAAATTAGTCAAATGATTCAAAGTTATTAAATAAAATAATTTGAGTTGATTTTGTTCTGCGCATTAGACTGTGCACGCCACTGTGGTTGTTAACATTTTATAAAAGAAACATGCACAATTTACATGTGTCCTCCCTCCCTCCAGAAATTCTGCCCATCCTCTCTGTCCACCCGCTATTAAAACGATAAATTTTCTGCTCGAACGTATTTACGACATTTTATGAATAAGAAATCCGGGTGTGGTATGGAATCGTTCTTTTGACAGAAAATATTTTTTTAATGGCTTTTTCTCGATTAGAAAATCGAATGCAAAGGTTAAAATGTTATCAGAAAAGAAACGACATTTCGTCATTTTTAACGTTCATTCACATTCGCAGCTTTTTTTCTCTCTCACTCTGGGCGATGATAGATGGGTTTAAGGTTCGTTCCATTGAAATAAATGAAATTTACAAATCTCTGATCAATTTTCAATGTCTGTTACCTCCGATACAACGACGCAAGTAACTGACTCCCATGAAGTTGGTTCGGAGATATTCAAAAAAGTATCCATCGTTCCTTTGGGTAAATGAAACACAAATAGAAAAAAATATATTCGAAATACTGCGCATCGATAGCTTCAACATTTTCTTATGTTTGACGCAAGAGGTGGATCTCACGGTAAAAATAACCCTGGTCTTTGAATACCATCCAGTCATCAAGCCATTTTTGGATGCCAGCTGGCTGCAAACCAAAACAAATGGTAGTGGTAATAAAGGAGTAGAATATGTGGTAAATACAGCAGGTGGGGCAACACTTCCCAGCCAGGTGCTTCTAAAGTTTCTTTTTCGATCCAATATAATGTAATTGTGCAGGAAGTTTATAAATTAGTTGAGGAAAAATACAAAAATATAAAAATTAAACTTTTCGTTCAAAAGATCCGCAAAAACTTAAAAGCTCTCAGAAAGCTTTATCTTGCGTACCTTGTTTTTTACGTTTTAAAAGAGATCATTTCCTAGTTTTGACATAACACCAGAACTTCTTATTCTTCAGGGATACAGTAAAGACTTAGAATACCAGGTTGGATGCCTAAGAACCGAGAACGATCGACACGATCAGGTCGATATCCTTAAGTAGAATATCGTAAAAGGAATTGGCTAGTCTATCTACATTGTCGATCGGACACAAGACAGCGGGCCAACCAATAACCCATTTCGATATACTGATGATATCCGTAGTATTGGGCTATGCATTATGTTGAATGTAACCTTAAATCAAGTCCTTACAATAAACGGCTCAATCATTGAGCATGAGATTCAAAAATGTAACAATTGTCAAAAATGCGGCCTACGAAAAACGGTAGTCCTCCAACAAGGTGGACAGACAACATAAAAAGGCTGATGACGAATGTCCCTATACCTCGTTATGCCACTTTTTTCGGAGCGAAATGGCGAAATACGAAATAACAATTTTTTTTTTATTATGTCACTTGCGATGAAAACTAACGTTAAAGCCTCAAAATTTCGCTAGGCGGCCAGGGATATCTCCCCTGGGGTTGGAAGGAAGGCAAGTTCAATCAGCTGTAGGTGATTGCACCTAGAGCTTCTACGCCAGCCTTACCCAACCAACCAACCATCTTAAGCAATTTGATTCGTTACTGTCGCAAGAAATTGTCCCAAAATGGGTTTTTGATTGAAATTTAGGCAGAGCTTGCCTAGAAAGTAAAGTTGATCTTATGGGGCTGTCCCTATTGTCACTGCCGCATACTCTGGATGTTGACCAATGTCTCAACATTCGGGCCTAGGAACGATATTATATCAAATGCAGTCTGAAGATTCCTGTCTCGTCTTCTCGAGCACAAATAATGTTACTTGTGAATATCGTGACGGTCAGCAAGTCTATCAATCTGACTATCAATCAGCATGGCGAGAAAACATTTTCTAAGAATGCGTAGGCCGCATTCGTCTGAATCGATGAGTGAAGTATTCAGCCTGGTAGCTAGACCTGTGAATAGTCTCACAGACGTCCCCAACTGGGAAGATTCCGTATGTTCAATCAATAACAGTCATGAACGCGTTGCAGATTGCACGGGTTGGCAGATATAGGTGGAGCAGTGCCTGACGGAGCTGGAAGATCCGTCACAGTTGTTGCTATTAATGCTTCAACTGAACTGTATAGAAATATACGCGTATACATTTGGGGCTGCGGAAGTCCGACCAGAGGCTTCTCAAATAAGTCAGGTACCACGGGAACCTGGTGCCCACCGTGACACGGCACTGTTCCGGTTGTGGCGAGGACCCTGTTTTGGGTGCAACGTAAGGGGTTGTGTGTTTGCCTCCGGGTAAAGGTATGTGGTATCGTGCTTGCTTGCAGACGGGTGCGGGTGCCAATAAGGAATAGTGCTAAGATCAGGCCTTCTTGGTCTCGCAGACTTGAATGAGACCCATAAGCAATAAAAGTGCAAACAGGTGTTCGTTGCGTCACAACTATAACCCACTTTGAGTTCACTCATGATCCACTTAAAATTTGCCATAGTCTCATTATGTGCGTTGACATTGAGTTAGGGGATGGTGTGACGTAACGTGACCAACGCATTAAGAGTTAGGGCGCAAACAAGTTGGAGCTGCGATAAACAATAAGTGATAAACGATAATAGCAACGAAAAATAAAGCACACATTTGTATTCAGGTGTTCACATTGAACTCACTGCTCCCAATATAAACACCTCTATATAAACGCGTGCTTTCTTTTTCGTTGCTTTTATCGTTTATCACTCTTATTGTATTATATCGTTTATCGTTTATCGCAACTCCAACTTGTTTGCACCCTTAGGTACAGTCGTAAGTGATAAGTGCCGTTCTCTGCCGATGCCAACATCATCTGTTAAACTTTGTTTTAAATTCGGACTGACTTTAAGATCCACACGCCATATTTGGCTCATGACCACAATCAAAGCAGATGTTATGTCGCTAGATTGCCCAGAAGATATAATTCCAGTTTTTAAAGCTGCGGGAAGCACCCGTTGTTGTTATATGCTGCAGTTGATGTTCTGTTCCTGGATTTGGTGCCATCCTTGGCAGACCAGCTTTCTCTTTAACGCCTGCTTCATCATCACCGATGATATCCATTAGACATGATCTCAAGTTTGAGCCTCTTACATGTACGATCAGACCTTTTAACCAATTGTTTTATTGCAAGTAAATTAACTGACCCGAAGCGAATTTTTAATAAGCGAATTCTTGGATCTCTCTGATCAGCTCGAGAACAGGAACCTTTTTGTCCTTTGGACAAAAGTACATGTGGAAAAATGAACGCACCTACAGAAGGCTATGTCATGTGTTCTGCTCTGTAGAGTATACCAATTGATCATCTTTACTCTTTAGAACAGTGATTACCAACAAAGCTTTCTTGAGTGCGAAACATATACAATTACATATATGAAGCTTTAAAAGCCCGGGCAATTTGGGTAAAATGGGTATAGGCGTGGTAAACAGGGCTTTAGAACTTTCTCTACGCTAACGATCATTGCAGAGTGTAATTAGTTGAGTCATTCACTGCCACTTGTCGCGCTACTGAAGAAGAATTACGGTCCTAGTTACTTTGTGACGCTAACATCTTCGTCAAAATACTTGGGGTTTTCATTAAAATTCTTCTCTACTTATCAGGCTGAGTATGGCAGTGCAGGAACGAGGGGGGGGGGGCTATGCCGTAGTGCTACCTAACAATGCTCCGCTACAGAAATGAGAGAAAAAGGGTGAAAATAATCATTTCGAGTTTCGTTGCGGTTAAGTTATTTAGATGAAAAATAGGTATCAGTACGAATAAAAATATGTACGTCCCAGACTCATACCATTCATTGAGCTTCTAAGATTTGGTAAAGCTTTTGTGGAAAAATTTCAGATTTGATTAAAATTTAATTAATTGAATTAAAATTTGATTGTAAAACGTGTTAAATTTAATACAAAACTAAAAACTTTCGCTAAGCTCTCGGGTCTATCCGGAGCTTTGTCGTAATATTTTGAGTTTCGTTCCAATTAAATATTTTGGATGGTAAATAGGTGTCAATTCGAAATAAAATTAGATTTTGAAAACGAATTAAATTTTATAAGAAACTTAGAGCTTTTGTTGAACTCTAGGTTGTGTGCGGAGATTTAATTGTAATATTTTGAGGTTTATTCCAGTTAAATAATTTGGATGGAAAATGGGTGTAATTTCAATAAAATTACGTCCCCAAATCAATACATTCGTTGAGCTTTTAAGCTTTCGCAAAGCGTTTGTAGAAAAATTTCATTCAAAACTTAAGGCTTTTCTTAAAATTTATTGAGAGCTTCTGTACGAAAGTTCTGGATTCCAAGCGATTAATGGGAGAGATCCTTCTTTACTCTCACCAGGGCCAAAAGAAAGTGTTTTTTGTACACTGATAAATATCAACTCCCGGCCCACGAAGGGCTAAATCTAGGTTTGATTAGAGCTATTCGAATTCGAATTTAAAGAGCGCTAGATATTAGGCAGGCCATTCTAAAACTGCAGTATATCTGGTTTTCTATAAATTGTAATCCAAATAAATCAAATTATAATTGTTTTTCCTGGATTAAATTTCCCTTCTTCCTTCTTTAGAGATAAGCGACGAGGGCGGAAAGGGCTACTAAACCGTTCCGTTTATAGTTAGACGATAATTACTGGTATTAGGTAGCAATATGCCCTCGTGATGAGGAGGTAAAGTAATGACAAAGAACAATTGGAAATGCAATAATTCCACAGGGATCGCAGTTGATTTTTTTTGGGCTGCATTCCAACCCTAATTTAGCAGTCGTAATTACATAAACTTATTTACTAAATTTATCTTTATGAACTTCAATCATTACAGATTCTTTCATCCGAATGATTTATGGCCTAATTATCATCTAGACACCCGCACATTCCCACAACCAACCAGATCAGCACGTTTTGACGTGAAACGTGGAGCATCCAATTGATTGGTAGCGACATCGTTATTCGAATTTTAAGCAGTGAATTTTAAAAATTAAATTTCGGTCTTTGGAATGGTAAATTTGGTTCGTATATCTTTTTAAGAAAGCATTTATCCAAAATATTCTGTCCGTTTGTTTTGTAAAATTTTTGTGAAAGTTACTTTTCATTGTTTTTTATAATTTAAATTTCTTTAAAAATTATTTTCTTATATTTTTTATTTTTTTTTTCAATAAAAAGGTGATCAAAAGTGAGGAGATTCGATGAAAGAAAAATAAAAAAAAATTAATTTAAGGGGAAAAAAGTCGAAATAAAGTGGTGCGATTTTGTAAATTTAAGGAAAAAAATGTCTGCTGAATAAAAAAAATCTGTAAAAAGTGTAAAAAGAAAATATAAAAGAAAATAAAAAAGAAATTTGATCGTTCAAAAGTGTAAATAAAAAGAAAATCGATCAAATATTTTTTTTCCGCGGTTGGGGAAATATAATTATTAAGAAAAAAGAAAAGAAAAATAAAGTAAAAAAAGAAAATTTCAATAAAAGAGAGTCAAAAAGAGTAAAAATTTTTACCGTAATGACGTGGCTTACTAAATAATGCGGAGGCCGGAATGAAATGGAAGCGGCAATACGTTCAGTGCAGGTTGGGCCAGCTGGCCAAAGGCCGGACACTGGGCCACCAACGCAACCAACATCAACTATTTCATATCAGCAACGTATACCATCGGGAGCGTCACCGATTCATAGGTAAGCCCGATATTTCGATTATTATAATTTATTTAATTTGAATCGTCTCGATTTCTTTCTACACATTTATGTGCTGAATAAAAATTGACAATATAAAATATCTTGTGCTGAATATTTTACGTTTGGTTTCGTATTTATTCGGTGACATTTCTTTTATTTAATATGAATTTTTTCTTTTATATTTTTAGTGATTTGCTGAACATA
The DNA here is from genome assembly GCA_027564815.1 of Symmerus nobilis. NCBI lineage: Eukaryota > Metazoa > Arthropoda > Insecta > Diptera > Mycetophilidae > Symmerus > Symmerus nobilis. The sequence goes on along the minus strand of JANTOP010030548.1, from coordinate 2,736 downwards.
ATATTGACACTTTACTCATTAAAAAAGTATGCTGAATGAATAATGTAGTATTTTAAAGCGCCATATGATGTCAATTCTGATGGATTTAGATTCTGAATTGAAATATTTCCTTGCTGAATTGCTTTCATTAAATTATCTATTTATTCCAGAAGAAGTTGGTTTGATTTCGATATTCAGCGCATGTTTAATGTTCTAATAAATTTCATTTAATTGTATTAAATTCTGTAAAATCATCAAATTTAGAGATTTTCCTTGCTGAATATAGTTTATCGGAAGTCCTGATGTCGTTTGAAAGGCGTTGGTGGATTTTGATGACAAGAAAATAATTTTTCATATAACACCCGCCCCAGACGACGACAAATTAAATAGGAAATTGACGCACGTGCCTGTGTTTTATCACATTTACTTTATCAGAGAGCGAGAATTACAATTTTTTATATTTTCTTATCGCAGTTTTTGACCCTTTTTTGGTCGTCGTCGTTGTTTTGGATGAGATTTTAATTTGTCGAGATACGATTTCGATTCAGATGATTTGGGGTATTGATGGAAAAATGAAATTTCTCTTATTAGGTTAATTAACCTCCCCCCAGAATTCCGTCTCGCATCATCCTCCATTGTCACACCTCGGATCCCTGTACCCTCTGGTAGATTTTTAACGACGTGCAGGTGTTTTTTTGTTTCCTCTGCATTACGGATATTTATCAAAAGGAGAATTTCCTTCTTCGTCCCCCCTTCCTTCTTGATTAAATGAATGGAACGGCAAATAAAAAGGGAGGGAAACTTTTGGATTGGGAATTATCCGTGCATATACGTAATACTCTGTATAGAAACACCCTTTTTATTTATTTGGATGATTGGGAATGGGTTCCGTTCCGAACACCTGGTTACTAAGGGATAAAATGTGCCATTTTACCCATTTTTAAATGGACGTCGATTTATATTGAGGGTTGAGCTGGTCATGCGAATTTTATATTAACACAGTTTTATGAGTTGGTTTTTATATTTTATTAACCAATCCCATTTGGCATTCATTTCTTCTACTTTTTTACGTTTTTTTTACGTTGAAGAAATTACATTTTAGTGGCAATTTTTTGTTAAATAAATTATATTTCATCAATCCAGCGCATGCTGAATGTCATAAAATCTATCGAATATTATATAATGTCATTTTCGTGCATTTCACAATTTGCTGAATGTAAATATTTCAAAACGCCTGAATTTATATTAATTCTGTTCTGTGGCGGTTGTGATAACAAGTATTCAGCATTTTCAGCTCGTTTCGTTTGGCTGAATATAATACATCGCACGCTTGTGACTCACTCCTTGCAAAACGGCTATTTTTAGGTCGGAAAATGTGAGAATTTCAGATTGTCGGGAAATTTAGAAATTTTGACATTTTAATAACATTCTAGAAAATTTTAAAATGTTTATAGCCCGGAAATTCGTAAAAATTGTGATTTGGGGAAATTTATGAATTTGGTGAATTTTAGAATCCGAAATTTCGAAAAAAAATTTCGGAAAATCGATGAAATTGTATGAAAGTCGTAAATTTTCGTAAAATTAGAAATTTTGAAAAATGCAAAAAATTCGAATAATTTTCAAAAATCGGAAAATTTTGTCAAAATTTGAGTTACCGAAAATCAAAAAAAATTGGGAATTTAGTCAAATCGGAATAGTTTTCAAAAATCTGAATATTTTTTAAAATTGCGGGGGAGGGGGCGGCTACTTCAAGAAAATGTTCTATGAATTCCCAATGAATTTCAAGAATTCAAATGAATTTCATCAAGATATACCATGAATTCCATAAGTAGTTTCTCCCTCTGTCTGAATATCCTTAGTTTCCGAATTTTTCCTAGCTTTTGGGACAATTATCGTTCATAATGTCGTAAGCAGTCTCATAGGATAAAATCTGCTTTCAATCGGAATAAATATGGGGTCTGATACGAATATATCCATTAGGGTGTCCCTTAACTGCGGTAAAATTGCGGGTATCCCTTAACCAGGCAGCCCTCTTCCGAATAACGACGATCTGAAATTTTATCTCTTTTGGATAATGTTTACTCGTGCCGACTAAACCATAAAGTAGTCACATTTACCATTTGAGGAACTACTCATATCTTCAATAGGTGGAAAATATCAGTTACATCTCGTAATTCTTCGGGTAAATAGCATAAGTGCTGTGGCAAAATATATTTAAAGCTGGTTCAGAACTTATCTTATCCATTTTTTCATACTTTAATATTTTCAAGAAGCGTAAATCCTGGTAGGGCGTTTTTACTGCTACACTACGTTTAAGCCCGGGCTTGATGTAAGCTACAAATCTTCTTTGCCAAAATCACATTATTCAAAATCAGAATGCAGAAAAAATGTTTTCAGGGAATAAATTGCTCTTGCCATCCACCGAGCTTGGTGCATTGCACCAGGAGGCCTGTTTTTTTTTAGTTTGTTATCAGTAGCTTCCCCCAGAAATTGTACAGACACAGCCTTATAAGTTCATGGTAGTCATCTCTCACAATTGAGTTTTGCAGTTCTGTAAAATAAAATTATAATAAGTCGCCAATAATCTCTAAATCAAGGGTCGGCAACCTTTCTAGGCTGCGGGTCAAAATGTGAGTATTAAGAAGACGTTTCGGGTCAGTGGTACTTTCATTTTTAAAACAGTATTTTTTGGTGAATATGATGCCCCCAAATCCTTCCCTGCTTAAATGCGGGATAAAATTATTAAAGTGGAGCAGT